>NNCF01127323.1:137594-203877 GCA_002313205.1 Laupala kohalensis
TGTGTGTATATATATATATATATATATATATATATATATATATATATATATATATATATATATATATATATATATATATATGAAATGTTACTCACATTCAGTTGACGGTCCACGAATTAATGTCGAATAGATTCCCAAAGTGGCAACATAAAATTAGCCATCAATTATAGCAAACCAATGTCCAATGCGTTTTCAACACTATAGTCTGATCTGATCATAACTTTAATCTATCTCCTTATAATAGACTTGCTGTGCCGACTTGAACACTTCTTGCACTATCAATAAACTAGCCCTTAACCATGTTGCAGTTGAAGTAAGTAGATTATTCAAAGCAGCACATATTTCTTCCGTGTACTCTACACGTGGAGAAGATTTGTGATACCTTCCGATCAGATGAAAATGGCGACGAGACGGGAATCGAACCCGGGACTCCTGCACTGACACAGGGGTGTTAAACACTACACTACCCGTTCACCTTCCGCAACTGTACACCATTTCCACCCAGACCTAACTTAAACATAAGCGCACACAGCATAATGTACCGCCTGGTTCACTTATCCCATATATATGGGGATGTGTCTCAGATCTTCCGGTGTTCAGGTCTGGGTGGAAATGGTATACAGTTGCGGAAGGTAAACAGGTAGTGTAGTGGTTAAAACCCCTGCGATCTGTGCATGAGCTAGCGTCACTATCTACTATGCTTTGTCTGCGCTACCTTCCTGTGTCCGTAATACCTCACACACATAGTCCGCTGTCAGTCTTCATTTTCTGGCAACAGTAACTGAACTATCGGTCCTTTATATTCAATCTGGTGCGATCCATTAGACTCCGCCGATTTTCAACACTGACACGACACGACAACTGTCCCCCGCGACGCGCGGCTACCGGTGGCATCACGAAGTTGCCATTTCCTTGCAAAACAAAATGTACTACGAATTCAAACCATTCCTTTTAATTAAATTGTTCTGAATCAACGGCACATAAACAAACACTGTTCGAAGCATTCGCATTGCAAATCTACATAAAATTCAAGGCACAAGTCTACATAAAATTCTTATCCAAGTCTTCAAACTTTTGTATTATTTCTAACAATAATATTTCTAATAATTATTCGGATTTTTTTCTTAAAGTAAATTTCAAATTCAAATCAGCTCAATTTGCTCTTCTAAGTAAACGAATCACGAAGCAAAGAACTTCAATATATTTAAGAGACTGGTAACAATAAATCGTAGTGTGTAGTGTGCCAAAACCAGGAAATGAAGAAGATAGTTGGCAATATGTTCGCCAATGCTAATTAAATCCTATTTTATTAACGTTTCTTAAACAATTTAGTTAATACTTTGGTAGCAAACTATATCTTAAAATTCTTTAGTATTTCTCCAACCATGGGTACTACTCATTCATTTCCACGATCTGAAAGTTTTATGTTTACAAAGTTTTCAGATTCAAATTTTTGTTCGATGCCAAAATAAAGATAGTAAAACATGGATACGTATTAGGCTTCAATTTTATACTTAGCAAATCCAAGCAAGAATATTTTCGGAGCAACAACTTCTCCTTGCCAGGACGCCCACTCGAGATCCTTCTCGTCTTAAGTCTCCCCTCCCACGCACTTCCAGGAGCGGTAGAAGACCGTGAACACGAGAGCAACGCCGACCGTTGCCTTTTCTAGATTTACGTACGCCTCTCTCGCCAGGCACCATCTAGAGACCTTAATCAAGAGAGAACCGTCAGGAAGTGATATATGAAGCGCAATCCATACTAACATACAAATGCGTAACGCGAAAACATGTCTGTCTGTGTATATTTGATAACGACTAAACCACTGAAACGATCGTAAGGGAATTGGGAAGGAGAGAAGTTGAGTTGCTGGTGAACTAAAGGTACCGTCATTTGACTGGAGTAGGTGAGGTATACCTCAGCTGAAAACCTCACCTAGTTCGGCCGAGCAGGGTTCGAATCTACGCTCTACCGCTCAGCGAGATCGAGGAAAGGAAGATTCTACCACTAGACCACATAGGCTAAGTATTATTTTTTTAAATGAGTGGTGAGAAAGATAGAAATGTTTTTTTAATAAATGTCGATTACCGATTTTCTACGCTATATTAAAACATTTTTTTAAATAGAAGTGTTTAAATACTTCAATTTAAGAGAGTAATTTCGGAAGGAAAAAACCAGTCATCAAATTTAATGCATTATTTGTTTAGTGCATTTAATAAAGATAAGAAAGTCTTAAATCACAAAATGTTAATTAATAGTTTAAATTTTACAAAAATTTTAATGAAATTATGCAACCGCGTCTTGCCTTGGAAGCGAAAATTCGACCAGCGTGGCTCCCGCGAAATGATGTAGTGTATACAGTCAAGTTTTGTGTTAAATTTGTATTTCTATAAATTTGAAAAATTAAAATGCTGTACATGTTTTTAAAACCATTAACTAAAAATATTTTGATCTTTCTAGAAATATATTGATTAACTTTTTTCATTAGTAAAAAATGATTAGTCTGAGAAAAATCCAAAGCAACGCCGGGTAATCAGCTCGTATTTCCAGAAAATGCTACGCACAGTTTCTCATGGTAATTTCAATAAAGTTTATGTGGTTACATTATTGTATCGTGTCTCCCTCTCTTTCTCCCTACTCAACGAATAAGAGGCGTGCACTGAGTGACGAGTGAAACCGACTATGAGAATTTGTGCGAAATAAACGTAGCTGTTATGAGACATTACGTGTTCTGTAGTTGTGAACACAACTGACGGTTCTTCTTGATTAAGGTCTCCAACATTGCGTGGCACCAAGTAACTGGCGCACACCTCTTGCCAACTTGCCTACAGCGTTGATTGGGTGTTTACAAGTCTGCATTGCGTGTTGTAGTCCACAATGTTCTAGTGAACAAAAAGGATCAATTCTTATAAACGTTTCTGAGGTTCAAGGTTAACGTTTTTTACAAGTCGGTAGTGTTTGAAAAAGTATGTTATAGCATGCGAAAATATTGTTTAACTTTTGAGACCTGTGCAAGTTTGCATTACCTTACTCCAACTTTTTAGTTCTGTCATAGTGGTGCCGCAGAACACAAATCCTCGCAAATTAATAAAAAAAATAGAAATAATTATTTATGAACGTCATTAAATTTATTCATTATATTTGCCGCAACATTCTGACATGCCGCTGGTAATATCTATGAAAAAGACATTATATAATAAAACAAAATTCATATAGCAAAGCTTTCATTCAAAAAAAAAAAAAGAATAGGAAATAAATGTTATTTGGTTCGATAACGTTCGACAATGAAATGTGGCGTATAAACAGAAATGATATTAGTTTGAAATGAAAGAAAACGAAGGATTTATTCCATAGCTTATTTGCTTTGGTATAGAGGGAATTCTTTGAAAACACCGAGGTAGTTTTAATTCTTTTGAGAAAAATAAAAGTAGTAATTGAAAAATATACTATTATGACATAAATAATGGAAGTATATTAAATACGACAAAGGAAAATAATGGAAATATTTTATACCTGGTACGAAAATGAAAATAACGCGTGGTGAAGAAAACTCTTGAACAAAATGTAATGAATGTCAATATTAAACGGAGTTGAAATAGAAAATAATTAATCACTCAAGATACACAGACAAAATGAAAAACGAGAGATTGCGTTTGTTCTATTTTCAAAGAAGGGTTGAATTGATTGCATGCTTGACTTGGAAAGAGCAAGAAATTACCATGGGGAAAAGAACTTTACTGGTTGATTTAATGCCAAAAAACATTATTACCGTGAGAATAATTTTTGGCATTAACCCTTATTTTCACATTTTTATGATTCATAAAAGTAAGTGATGAATTCCTGAAATAAATTAACTGAACCACTCATGCCAAATCAGTTAAAATCTTGTTAATTCATTGGAATACATTATGCTGTGTCATCCAACATGTGGCATAATACTTTTCATAATATTTTAAACTTGAAAATCCGAACTCCATTTGCAGTCGCATTTAATGTGGACTTTTCTAAACAAGTTTCAGTTTTCGGACATGTCGAAATATGTCGAACATGTTTTTATAGGAACAGTTTTCTTGAATTTCATTGATATTACTCATTCTATTCCGGACCTAGTAACTCCAAATTTTCACTTTCAATATTCCTTTAAAAAATTAAATTTCTTAATGAATGTCAACGAAAATACACGTGCTCAGTTTTATTGATTCTGTTAAACTATATGAAATTCATTTATTGGAATGACACGCGCGCTATCTATTGGTGAATAGTTGTACTATGTCAGACACCTCCGCGGGCGAGTGCACAAGAACTTGCCAAAGTTTCAAAACAAACGGATGAATGGTATAAGAACGCATAAATGAAAAACAAACATTCATTGATATATAGATAGGTATTTAGTTCATAATTACATTTTCAAATAGTCCAAAAAACATTTACAAATTTTACCAACAGTAAACATTCTTCATATAATAAAAAATTACATTATTTTTATTATTACGTTTTTTCGTGTGTAATGTTAAATTTAATTTCTCCTCTAAGAGTAATTTCTCATGTCAGAGAGGGTGCTATCGATATTCACATTCATATGATAGATATGATTTTAAAATGTATGGTACAATATCCTTCATTTTTAAAAATTTCCATATGCAGTTTCTTAATTTATTTCCTAATGTTTGTTCTTTCCAGTTTAAATTCTCATCAGAAACAATTTCTAGATATTTAAAACTTTTAACTAATTCAATTTCATTCCGACAAGTATAAGAGTTGCACATTCTATGCAGACAGTCATTATCATTGAAAATTAATTTAGGTTTTAATCTACCAGTAGGTGATGTTGTAAAGTGTATTAACTTGTTTTTTATTACTAAATCTTAATCGTGACAGTATTTTTGAAAATTCAAAAATTATGATTGTAAAATCCGTTCTGCTTCTTTTTTTTATATAAAAATAATTAATCGTCGGCATGTAATATATATTTACAGTTTTAAACCACATAACAATAACGTTAACATAAATTAGATAGAGCAAAGGTCCAAGGAAGCTACCTAGTGCTATTTCTCTATTAACTTTAATTTTTTTCTAACATTTTCTTAAAAATTTACTGAAAATGATCATCCTGCTACGTAATTTTCAAATAAATTTTAAAGTTTCCCACTAATTCCAATTTGTTCTAACATATCCAAAATCTTTTTTATGTTTTATTATATCACATGCTTTGGATATTTCTATCTTTTGTGCAACAACATGATTTCCTTGATTTAGATTCTCATTTAAGGGGTCAGCAAGATTTTTAATATATTAAGTTGAACTTTTGTTCTTCGGATAGGCATATTGATTTTTGTATATAACCGTGTACTTTTCTAGGAATGATGCTACGTTTTCTGCAACATGTTTCTCTAATTTTACTCCTAAAGTATTCAAAATTAAAATAATTCAGTAATTTTCATACAATTTAAAAGAATCACCCTTATGAATCGATATTATCGTAGCTTCTTTTAACCCATCTGGCATTATTCCTTCCCCAATGCATTCCAAAAGGAAAAATTTGTTGTACGACAACAGGTTGAAGAACAAGAACTCTTGAACAAACACATGGATGAGGAAATTGTCATCGTTCGAAAGGTCAACTATAAAGAAAATAAACAATTGCGAATACGATTGGAAGGATTGGAAAAGATAGAACGAAAGCAGCAGCATGATAACCTATCTCTACAACAAAAGCAGCATGATTCCCTATGTCTACGACAAACTATGGTAACTCGAATTTTGATGAAAATTGCTTTCGCATAGAAAACTTGGGTGTTCCATTAAACGCTACAGATGCAGTGAACAAAGACTATGTGAACTATGCAATTCAGCATGCATTGAAAGACTTGAAATCCGTTCGAGAAAAAGATCAAGACAATAAATTGAAAAGAATTGAAGAAACAGTTCGGAACCTCATCATTCGCAAGATAGTGAAACAGGATTAGTACGATCGCGCGGTGGAGGAACCCTCTTCGACTACAGAAGATCGTGACTCACTAATTTAGAAAATCCTATTAATCCTCAAGATGCTGTAACCCTCAAATATGTTAAAGATCATTATGTACCAAAAGATAATGTATAAAACATTTAACAAATTTTTATAACCAAATAATATAAAATTAGAAAAAAAATTCAAAAAAGGTATCTTTCATTTTCCTTAAACCCACATCCAGTTAGGGCACTTTCCCCTTCAACTTCATTCTGTGTGGTGGGGGGAATGATATCAATGGTGGTGGCGATACGCTTTCCCCCGCCCTATGTGGTGGGGGAACGACGCTAATGGTTGGTGGTGGGGACTCTACTTCTTAGTATCACTGCCCCCATGATGATGGTGCAGTCTCTCTTCAGCGGCCGTCGAGGATGGATCGTTGTCTCCCATCGCCGTAAAATCGCTCAGTTGGGAGACTGAAGATCTAAAGGTTTCCCGGGTTCAATCCCGGGTTCCGGCATCTTCAGAAATGTTCTTGTAGCAGTTCGAGAACAGATAGGAGTTTATCATCGGAAGTTGCGTCATACCTCCACGCAATGTCGGGGAAGGTTGCATCTTATCCCTTTTTTCAAAAAAACGTTTTGAATTTCCCAAACATTTTTGAAAAAAAAAATTTCAGATTTTTTTATTTAAGCACATAAATGTAATCTAGTGTTAATCATAATAATACTGCAAACTAGTCTTTTCTAGACTAATCAGCAATTCACATCTGACATATACAACAAACACACTAAATATTAAAGTCCCTCATTAGCGACTATAATTATCTTCTAAGATGTTACTATTCTTCAAGACAGCACCAGAGGTCACAGCAGTCACAGCAGTCACAGAAGATCATGAGGTTTCCTCCTGTTGAGTCTACGAACTAACTCTGAAGGTTTAGAAGTTGTATAGGCTCAACATTCACATGCTGATGAAGTCTTTCTTCATTTTTTGCAGCAAAGTTGCGGATTTCTTTGGTACAGCGAGACCCCGATGTAGATTTTTATTTCTAATATACCATGGAGCGTCAACAATGTTTCTTAGCACTTTATTCTGGAATCTTTGGATAATTTCCAAGTTGCATTTCTTATTGCAGTCCCAAAGCTGTATACCATACGTCCATATGGGTTTCAATATTTGTTTGTATAATAGTAGTTTATTATGGACTGAAAGGGATGACTTTCTACCTATAAGCCAACACATTTTTCTATACCTGATGCCCAGCTCTTCTCTTTTTTTAACGGGGACCTTCCATCGTAGCTTAGCGTCCAAGGTAAAACCCAGGTACTTTGCAGTGTTCGAATAGGGTACCATTGTATTATTAATGAACACAGGTGTGTGATCAATTCTTTTGTCGGTGAAGTTAATATGAACTTATTTTTTGTTCATTGAGTTTTATCTGCCATTTTTTTGTCCAGTTTTACACTTGAGTGATCGCATTTTGTAATTTGTATGTTACGTCTGTATAATTATTACCTACTGTCAAAAGTGCGGTATCATCAGCAAATGTAGCTATAGTACCATCAGCTGGAGTTGGCAAATCCTTTGTATACAACAAGTGTAAGAACGGTCCCAACACACTTCCTTGGGGAACACCTGCTTTAATCTCTTTGAGCTCTGAGTAATCATTTCAATTTAGAAAAAAAAGAAAAAAAACCTTTCAAAATTTTGGAAATCGCCCGCCACCACCTGTGCTCGAACTGGTAATTTTCGTGATAAACCGTAAACAGCAACTTCCGGTGATAAACTCCTATCGGCTCTTATCTGTGCTTGAACTGTATACTACTAACTAAAATTGGTTGTTAATTGAAGTGACCTAGTTTGAAAAAAAATCATGCAGATGAATTACGTTCAGGGTATTCACTATTTAACCTGGGAGTTGATGTACGTGGTGTGATTCCGCTGTTTTTTTAAAACACGTTTGAAGCAAAATGAGATTTTGATAATTTGATCTGTTACCGACAGGAACGACAAAAGTGTCAACAGAGACACTATTGTGATATGAAACCATCCCAGATGTAATTTCCTTACAGAGAGGGTGTTTTCCGTGTATATCAATTCGAAACTCCAATTTCGCGTGCTGTCAGTTCCATTAACCCGGTCATAACATAGCGAGTAGTTCATCCAGACACTCGTGCCTGCCCCAATGTCATAGTCAGTGTATCATATTAGAGAACCTTACCCAGCTGTGTTTGCCAACAAAGCACATACAAGCTCACCTGTATACGCCAGAGAACTGCCTCTGTCCCATTTCACCATTGTGTCTTGTGATGTTACAGATATATTATTTCCATGCTTTAAACACAACCATGCTCTAGAATTCTGATACTATTCCGATGACCAGCCTTGGATTACTCAATGGACCCAAATGTTTCACTGTCAGACAGATTACTTGCTTTCCGATACTTTTACCAAATTATTTTTAAGAAGACGGACTTACATTCAGAATTAATAAACACTCCTATGCACTTTCTTGTATCTCTTTTTCCTAATTCTGAGTCACAATCGAACCAAGAACTTCATTTAGGGTATACCATCGTTTTTCAAAATGTAATGAGTACAAACACACATCAATTACTTCATACGTTTCACCTCCATTTATTTTTTATTTTGTTGGTCTCGTGAAAGAAAATGTTGCATTGTATCAAATTTTGCAAAGAAATTTTGTCAGAGATTCGTTAGTTGAAGACTATTTTTATAGATAAATTTATTTCTTGTATCGAGCTGCACATTTTAGAATTACAGGTCTGCCATACAAACAGTACAAGTGCAGAATTGTGTGGAATTAATTTTAACTTGAACTTTTTTTCACATTTTATTGTAAAATCCAAGTATGGTTCTAAATTAATGATGGCATATTGAACAATAACTTTGCTTTGAACGACAGCTTTGCGCAGTGGACTTCGGCGCTATCACGTTCACCTCCCGAATCCGTTTACCATAGTCATTATTGCGGTAACCCGAAGACCTCTGAGTAGGTCTCACATGAGACATTTGAGGTAATACTCGGTTGAGGATTTAATTATTCCAAATTGAGGATTCACAAACACGTGTGTGTTTTCATGGTTCTAAATGTTCAGTCGCAAATACCACGTTGTTGATTTTTTAGAGTTATTTAAATTTTTTCACATCCGATGAAAAATTTTGTTAACTGACTTAGAAATCATCATTTTTGTTGTAAATACATGTTAGCGAATTACGACTCTTATAAATTCTGCATACAACTCTCGAATTACATTTCTTCCACTTCTGAGAAAACTATGCACATTTTCTGGGAGTATGAGGATTGCCTGAACCAAATTTGAATACGTCAGCGTTAGTCTTTTCCTTTGCTACGTCTGCATCTTTGAATGGCTTGGTTTAAAGAATCCTCGGAGTTGTCTAAAGAATCGTGAAAAGAACTGCATGACTCCTTCGCGGTGCTCTGTATGTCGAAGATAACTTGATATCGGTTGCTGTGGCAACGGAGGAGCAGTTGTGGAGCTCTCGCGAAGATTCCAATTGTGACATCACTCGCTTCTTCTCCAAAGCTATCCCTCAGCAACCACTAACAGTATTACATTATTGATCGACCTATATTTCTTTGTTTCTAGTGGAATTTGCAGAGATGGTTCAGAGTTTTCTTCATTCTTCCTAGAAAGTGGAGTTGTTTCTTTTTTGTTTCTTAAAAAGATAAGTCAATCGAACAAGTTATTCTTGGCGTTGAAATATTTACATTTTTTTACGGAAATATTACCAATTTCTTAGCTCCTCATTGATATGATTAACATTGCAATACGAGCAGGCGGCAAAGGACTATGTTAAATTGAACTGTGTTAAATTCAAGAATTGTGAGTGGATAATATAACACGACAAAATGAAAAAAAATTAAAGAATTTATTATCTTGAAAAATAATTAATTTTTGTTGTCACCAAACAGAAATCATTTTCACATTTGTGGAGAAATTTTTCCACTATAGACCATTCATCTCCGGTTGGCTGTATATACGTGTCTATGCTCTCATAAATTTTAGAGCATTCACTGTGGTTGATATAAATTTCTTTCTCCGCTAACTATTTAACAATGGAAACAGGCATCCGCGCCCGGAGTTGTTACTTATATATACTTAGTCTAGGATTTGTTTGTCTAGGACTTCTTATTTGTAATATAAAATTTTGTCTAAGGAAACAGCGCCTCTATAGCAAGAACTTCCAATGTTGTGGCCATCCTATTGTGGTTTTCTTCAAGGAAAAATCAGTAATCTGTGTCGTGTCGGAACTGCTTCTGTATTAGAGAACTTCGTGGTGCTCAGGAGGCACCGCGAAGAGGTTCCTTTATGCGCTGGTCGTTGTACACGATCACCGCCTTTCTCAGATGGCCTGCTAATGACGAAGTATTTCAATGACTTCACAAAAGAGTATCTCACAACCAATTTCATGATTAAAAAATTTTTGAAGACACGGTGAGGTTTCTTTGCTTACTTTTATTTATTCACTCTTCTGTTTAACTTAGAGAGTGAAAAACTTCCTAAAATCTTGTGGATTCCTATTGCTTTCGCGCTCACAGCAGACCACGACAGCAGACAAAGGCGCATTTACAGACCTCGAACCGTGGAAGCCATTCGGTTGACGAATCCATTCCCAGGAATTCAATTGAAATGAGCTCTTTCCCTTCATTATGGAGAGTGAGTGGTTGCATAGATCCCTTTGAATTTTCGAGGTAAAGCTGATTTTCATAGGGAAAATTCACAAGCAAGGAAAATTCTTTACCAGATTTAAGTCTGCAGTAAAAATTAAACTGAATATCACGATATGTGGGCCAAGATTAAAACCTTCGTGCAATACATTTTAATGCTCCAAACATTGAGCATGAGCTTAGCATGGAAGAGAGCATACGAGACAGACAATTACAGAACACTTCCGAGTCATAATTATCAGTGTGTCGGGGTAATTTATTTCGTTACTTTACAGATTTGAACTGCGTTGTTCCATAACGAGATCCCTTTCAAAATAAATAAGTCAGAAATCAGGAAAAGGACGAGTTTTATCCTATTAAATTGGAGCAAAAACGTAGAAAGAAAAACATGGCACCAAAATATTTTTTCAGGTAATAACAACAGCAGGGCGCGTCAAATCGTCTGCAATTCCTGAAAATACAGTGTTCTTTGCAGTAGTCTGCAGCACTCCGAATTTGCGTTGTAGAAAATCTTCAGGTTTCACTTCAAAAAGTTCAATCACTATGTTCATATGCTGCAGTACTGACACTTAGTCGTTTGACTGTTCTGAGCTCGGGTAGCGAGGGAATTCGTCTCGGGTGTCTGTAAGCCGGTCGTAGAAGGAGCGTTTTACACAGTGGTTTACTCAGTAGGCGCTCTCTAGTCATAATGAATTCTAGCTGTGATCAACAAAATAATTTCACCATGGTAACCTTCTGATTCGTCGAGAGAACCATTGGTCGCAGTTCTGGAACCTTCCTAACAGCGTTCGTATTTCTTGTCAATACAACATAATTTATTGTCTAGGAACACGTATACTTCTGTCATTCTTTGGAGTAAACACACGTTCGTTTGTCTCGCGTTCGATATCTTTGAACACAGGATGTCTTCCGTGTGTTTCACATGTAATATCTATGCAAGTGAGTAATAACATGCATTGAGTGATAATATGTATCATTAGGTGCGAGCGATAATATGTAGCATATCATGTTCCTGCTACAAGTGGAACAGACTATAACCAGTTTAGAGTATTTTTATGTCAGATACCTTCACTGATAACTAATAAATGACACAATACATATGTGATATGGCATAATTAATATAATATGATAAAACATACGATACAATACTTGCTATTTTTAAGTGAGATCAGTTGTATTGTTTAATATGACTATTTCGGATATCACCCGGTAAGCAAACAATTATCATCATGAATCGAGAGACTATAGTATTTTCATTCAAACCGTTATGATATTTATATGAACTTAAAAACATTTCCTTTTTCATAATAATATTCAATAAATTATGTACAAATGTTTCCAGTTTATTATATTTGGTCCCTTCTATGTGAACCCATAAATTGAAGTTACCATTTAGTTCGGAGGACCCCGCTTCCTTAACAACTTGGGAAAAGAACTACCCAATACGCGAATGGATCATCTCCAAACCCATAAGATCGTATTTTTTTTTACATAAAAATCAGTTTTCTTCTGTTTTGCTTGCTGATATTACGATGTCACTAAAGGACGAGGAGACTTTAATATGTATGACATTGAGTGCAGCATTTTCACTTTCAATATTACATTGGAGTAAAATTACGGGTATATGGTGTTAAAGGGGTAGTTTATATTTGCACCTCGGGGGCAACGATTCCATTCACCTCAGGCTACCAGACCCGGCAGGAGCGCTTCAATTGCGGACAAGTAATCGGGTGCTCAACGTTGTAAGGGAGGATCACAGATTACAATCAGCGCTCGTCTACGGTCTCAACCCACCCTCTCTACGTCACCTACATCCCTATCTCACTTTCGCTCCTCTCTTCCCTCTTCCCTCTTCCCTCTTTGGTCTTTGGTCACTCGAGCATTTTAACTCCATATTCAGTATCTTTTCCTCGCTTACATCCTCAAACCATTTTTTGCCTTTACTTGTGATTCATTATCTCACTTGGCTCCAGTTCTATTAAGATGCTTATTTTTTCTTCTCATTAAACCATTGTAGACGAAGTCAATTGTAATACGTTGAAAATTATGTGAAGATTTTCTAAACATCATATTGTCGAATCCTAGAACTTATTATTCATAAGACATTTTACTAAACGTGTGTTGTATCATTAGTTCAGCTGAAAAGAAGCCAATTGGTACCCTCTTAAGTTACGTTTAAGCAATTTAATGAAAACCAATAATTCTACTGTTTACGTCCATTATATAAAGGTTGTTAGAACATTTCTTTACCGTGCATTATATAATCAAGATAAATAAATAAATAAATTATAACTTAAACCTTTTTCATATCTTATTGTGTCATATATCATACGAGTATATTGCAATCGTCCGTATAATGTGTTATAATTGTGTATACTATTTTATTGTGTTATTACGTATATTGTGATCGTTCAAAATAAGGTCGTAACTTACAATGTATTTATCTTGAAAGCTAGTCATTTCGTCCGGAGGAAGATGATTGCTGTGCTGATGAAAGTTAACTCCAACAATAAATGTATGGATGGCGAGATTAACAAAATGTGTTTCCTATAGTTTTATGTTCCGCAGGTACGTTCATTGAGAGAACAGAGCAAGGAAATTTTTAAACTTAAGACGTTTATGGGGGCTAACTGTCTTACGAATCGTTAGCTCTACTACATATCTTTTTTGTTTGATATTGCTCACACTGATTTTATTGTGAAAACTCAAATGTTTATTATAATGCTTTTGACAGTACATAAATAGATTTGAATAAAAGTTATAAATCCTCTTATTACTTCTTTACGAATTAAAATTTTAGGGTGTTATTTACTTTTCGTCCTAATTTAACTTGTTATTGCTTCCAATATATTATTAAAGGAATGTATTCGAATTTTAAAGACAGTGACGTTTGTGTGCTATCTAAAAATGACAGCGTTCGTTTGGTTTCGATTTCAGATAACGCTACTGGTGGGTTACAGCTAGTTACACCGTGATTTGGTTTAGTACATTCCGCTACTTGTAGTTAAGTTCCTTTACAATCCAGCGATTTTGTATGAAAAAAGAGAAAAAAACTAGATCAATAAATGTTCATTCAATAGCATCCACCATTAAGTACCACGAGGCGGGGGTATGCACGTAATCCCAAGCCATTGACATGAGCAAGCACGACTCCTGGAAATATAAAACGCTAGTTATTGCAGTACTCGACCCCGTTATCACAGTAATGTTCCTAAAATAGTCCAATTATCCTTCTAGTAACTCGTGTATTGTGTTTCAAAACGATTATTGCGTTCAATTTATATCAAAGCGCATTCTTCAATCATGAAGGACTCTTTACAGGAATAGACAAAAAGATTTTGGCGGGACAGAAAATTGTATACAGAATTTCTCAATATCACCGAGTTTCGCTCGGATTTATTTATTATAAAATAATTTTAAGTAAATTTTCAATAAATGTATTTATATAAATGTTTCAAAACTATTTTGATGGGTTAATTTAATTTGTTAATTTAATGAATGTTATATGAAAAATATAATATAAACAATAATTTGAAAACACGGGGTCACAACCAACAAATAATTGACTTTCAAACACAGATGGAACAGTAATAATTTGCGTAGGGGTTACAACGCTAGCTGTTCTTCCGCACTCCTGGCTCTCAGCAGTCGGATATTATATTACCCCATTAGCCAACTCATTCAAAAACATTGAGATTTTTGATGGTTCAGTTGGTGGCTTTCGCTTGAAGCACCGACCAAACGCATAGAAATAGATGGCTGCCGTCCACCCATGACATTGAAAATTGTTTAATGACGTCGCTGACCTACTACCCCAATCCTAGAATTTCCTTTATATGGAGTTAACAGAAATATTGCCTTGCGAAGGACGAGCGAAGGGAATCCTGGACAATGCAGCGTTCGTTGTAATGTTGTCAAACCCCCAGTGCAAAGTGAGAAAGTTTACACAAAAATTATTTTGCAAAACGAATTTTTATAAGATTGACGCTTATGAAATTCAATTCCTGATATTAAACAACCTCTATATATAAAGTATCAGCCAAATCCTAACATGCGTTTACTAGATAGCCGACTTAAACTTACAATTATTGCTCGCATAATGAGAGTAAGATTAAGGTATAATGAACAACGTAGCAGTTGTGGTGAACTGTCTAAAATTGTTTTCAATGAAAGAAAGTTTTGGTCTATGAAATGTCACAAATTTTGGCCCTTGTGATACTAATTTTTAAATAATAATTTAGTTATGTTTCAATTATTCTTATTAAGAAAGCATTTAAAGAGGTTCTGGAATAATTATGTAGTAAAATTCAGTATAAAAAGTACCGGCGACAACCATTATTGCCCAGTAATTAATTGGTTTCACTCGACTTGGGACTATGAAGGTGATACTAAAGACCCTTGTATCACATGCATGATTCTAATTTGAACACTAACCTTAATTTTTTAAATGTACCGCAGATTTAACTCTAAATTGTTTAATATTATTTTGGAATGACTTATTTAAGCCACATAAATACCACATTTAAGTGACTTTCACGGTTATGAGATTGGCTACGTTTATAATACCTACCTTGAGAATTCAATATAGATTTTTTTCCACACGGGTGCACCCTGTCAATGATGACTCGTTAACCTACTCTTGTCCTGCTCTATCTATTCATACACTCTTCTCTTTAAATTAATCTATAAATCATATCATGCGTGTCGCCACTCATGAATATTTATTTTTAAAATGTACCTTAATCATATTCATGAAATATAAACAAAAATCCTTCAACACAACGTAACAAATTTTATCTACTCTTATAAGCCATGGCAAAATGAGTTTCAACGTCATTGGCACATAATTTTTTTTCACTTTATTGACAGCTGAAATAATTATCTTCAAGGAGGTATATCAACATCAAATAAATTGTATAACAACTTAAAAATGTTATTATTGAAGTTTTAGCTATAAGTAATCTATACTTACCAACGATAATAGGACGATTTTTTGCATAATCGATAAACTTTCTAACACGTGAACCATTGTTATGAACATAGCAAAATCATACTTAATGTTAACCCCTGTGATGATTGTCCTGTCTGTGACATCGTCATTTTTGTTATACCCTTTTCCTATTTTGATATATCTGTTAATTTTAAATACGATGTCAATAAAAATTTTAAAAAATGGCAGTGGAATAATATAATGATTTTTTCTTAACTTTTATTTAAAGGAAGGGCGCTACAGGATAAATTATTGTTGATATTTAACTGTCTGTGAATTGTTGTGAATTGTTTTTACATTTTTGTCAGTGGTTGTTAAATTGTTGTACTGGATTAAGTTTACATTTGTATTAGGCGTGATATAATATAGGTACTTCACAGAAATATTATCTTATTCATTTATTCGTTATTATATGATCTAATATACGAGCTTCAAAGTATGATTAAAGGAGTATGTTTAAAGAAGTATTAAACTGATTCTGAACTTGTATTTACTATTTCCTGACTCCAGAAAGCTGTAGAAGAGTTTGGAGAAGAAAAATGGGGGGGGGGGGGGGTTTCCAANACCCCCTACATTCTCTCGTCGACTCTCTTGTAGAGATGGGCTTATAGGCATAAGCAAAATCTTTTCATGACTTCAGCAAATTTGAACTTTACTCACTCAACACCATAGCAATTTATCTACTGAGCCGCACTGATTCTCACAGACAAATGGAATGAAGGAATATAATATCCCCTTTGTGAAATAAGTATGTAATCAGTCTCAGCTTTGCACCCAGATTCAAAAGCGCCATTCCGTTTCCATTACGGCTGCGCTCTTCACAATCGCGGTCACATTTAAAGCAGATCGCATTACCATGACAAATGAAGCATCCGCCCGGAGCATGCTAAATTGCCGGAGGCAGAAAAAGGTGAAGGAATCGGAAGTTTAAAAGCGATCTTTCACGGGCACGCGGGTGGTGCTGTCCTGCGAGAAATCGATCCAATCGCAAAGACGCCTGCGAGCGTTCACCCAGGACGCAACGCGGTTATTTATAGGACGTTTGTGCAAGCAGCACAACGGAAAAGACGGTGCCGACGTAGCAGCAAGAGTCGGTGCGTAAGAAAGGAGGAAGGGGAAAAGGCCATTGAGAGAGCAGATAGCGCAGAATGCAATTTGAAGCAGGAAAAAAGCTTTGAGGGTGCTCCCTCCCCAAACAAAGGTATCAGTTGATTATTTAATGAGATGGCGAATCTTTGGTAAATTTAGTCTTGATGGTCGAGTTTTCATTATCATTTCTTATTCATACAAAACAGAAAATTATAAACAAGTTCCAAGTAGCTACGTTGTTTCAAATACGATGCGTAATTTCAATGAATTACTTTACTGTTTTGGTATTGTTTGAAATAATGTAATATTCACAGAACATTTAAAAAATTATTTACTGTGTTATTTAGAGGACATATTTCCATGTTCACATTGTCGTCATTAGTAGCTCTACAAATGACCAAAATCTAATCAATCTGAATTTTTACAAATAAATTAAAATAGTACAAGTAATTAATTTATAATAGTACATATAAATTATAATATCATTTCATCTACATATTATGAGCATGAGCCATTCTAAATCACGACTTCACAAAAACTACATGGATGAAGTATACCCATAGATGGATTATATGTAAGCCTATTTAAATGTTTTTTCTCTTCAAATTATTACACCATCTTTATGACCCAACATAGTACGTAAAACGATCTTTTACCCCGATACGGTTCTACGTGTTGCATCGTGCTTAAAACAATGATACAAATCAGATAAACATAATAAACATTTTTGATTCCATATGCAATATTGAAAATTTCGGAATATTTAGCTTTGTTGTGAGTCTTATAGGGTACTAAATTTTCAAACGAAAAGTTTGATTTCTGTACGTTGCACGACACTAACATCATTTTCGGTGGTTTATGTCCCATTTTGTCTTAACTTAATTCTTATCTGAGACGTGTGAACTAAGAACAATGAGTTAACATTATTCACGCGATCACATTTAGAAAACGAGCTTCGTAAAAAATGTCTAAAATGTCCTCAAAATTTGCAATGTATGTTACCTAAAATCCTTTTCAGTTTTCATTTTATCATGCACATTTCCTTTTTCTTGATTTCTATTAAATATTACACATTTAGAACCATTTTTTCTGCTAAAAATATTATGAATAAGATCAAACAATTTTATCATTATCTCAGGTCATTCGCACGCATGATATTAATAACGATGCCATCCAACGCCAAATTTCATTTCGAGACGTCAAAAGTGATTGACGCGGTTGTTAGAAGGCTCGTTTCTCGTCTACGAAAGGGTAACGCGCCTATCAACTCGTCCATCGCTTGTGCTCATATCTTTAACAACCGTTGCGACCGCTGCCAGGCATATTACTCCTTTAGAATGAATCCACAGATCGTTACTTGTGACGAGATCAGGTATTTTACTGAGACACAAATAATTCATTGTCCGTAATCAAAACTAACTGTGACTGATACTTTTGTCCAACAATTATATATAGATTTATGATTGCTGGTTTTTCACAATGCTTGACGTCCATTTCAGCACGACAGTGTATCTTATTCTACTTGAATATATTGATGATTGCAGCGATTTTTGAATACAATAATAAGTATGTTTTCTGTGAATCAACACTGCAAAATATTCACGGAATTTTAATTAAGTATAAATTATCATAATTACTACATTACTACATTACATTATAATATATTACTACCTTAGTTGGACTCGCAATAAACCATTATCACTCGTACTTATGAAGGGTCACTGAAGTATATTTCAATATACTTTATTGGTCTGTTTGTATTATGGTTGAAGTATAAGCAACGTAACATCAAATTTCTCTATAGTAATTTTTTTTTTCAATAATATCTCCCTTTTGTACGAGTCTCGTATTTTTAAAGTCTATGTAATACTTCACGTTTTTTATTGTACTAAAATCGTATTTTGCAACTATCAGTATGACCCATACATAATCGCTCTCTATTTTTTCACCAATTACAATTTATTCTGAAGTATGCATAAATCTGTTCTTAACGCTGAGGATATTTCTCAACTAATGTTGCAACTGTTTTATAGTTTATGAAATTTAAAATTGGGTGTTATTTCTCCATTTTTTTCATTATTATAAATCTTTGTTGCAGGTGAGCAAACATCATGTAATCGTGAGGATTCATCCATTCTTATAATTTCCACTCGGTAGGTCAAATGTTATCTCACTTGACTTCAAGAAAATAGTACGTTACAAACCGTGATGATGTTTAAGCGAGATATAGCAAAAATATACAGCGATGGGACTACCGCCCTACATCACATTTTCAAATCGGAATTTCGGAACATTCTTTCGGTTAACCTCCACAATACAAAACATCTCATCAAAATTTTAAGTTCCACCATGAAATATTTTTGTTTTCCATTGATTAATAATCCGGTCAGTCGGGATAACGCACCAAATATATTAATCCCTTTTCACTTTAGAAGTAAAAAACCTATAATTTCATAACGCTATCTTTATATTTTTATTTAAGAGAATTTACATTTAAAAAGGAGACGATATCTCAATTAGTTCGTTTAATGTAGTGAATATAAGCGAAAGTTCAAAAATTTACTTTTTATTTGCATTTACTCATTTAGTATCGGAGTACCGGAAACTACTTTCTTAGCGAGCATCTAAAATACGAAAGTAACATTTCATCCAAATGTCAAGATTCATATCTGTATTTTTCCCCTTTGCATTGATGAGGGAGTCAATCATTTTTAATACTTATTTTAGTCGCTATCATTACCCCGTTTTCAACATTTTCATTCCAGGGTTTCACTTTCTCAAGCATTCTGGTACAAATATTAAGGGAAAATTTTGGTACATTTGGTTGTTGCGATAACAGGTTTCGAAGAACCATGTGAAGGTGGATGAGATGGGAGTTGAGAGATAGAAGATCCAACAAAATAATTTAATAATATAAATTGCAACTAGCAAATTAATTCATTAAAATAAGGAATTCAAATTACACAAAAGAGAGTGCTCGGTGAAATGAGTCGCAGTGAGGAAATGATGATGTGATTCTACAAATACCTCGTTGTACAATCTAGACTGCGTTGGATTGATGTTGATTTGATGATCTATATAATAATAATAGATTTATTGTCAAAAAAACAGTACAAACTGCTGGGTTGAAGTTGAAGGTCCGGTAGTTCACGGTCGAAACTGCTGCCGATGAACACGTGGTGACTTAACAATTTAATCGTCTCGTGGACCGATTACTTGTGATGAGGCTGTGGTGGCCTCGCCACGAGGAAGCGCTCGATCGCGACGGCCAAGCGAAGCCCCATCCCCTGCCTTTCACTGAACAGGACCAGAGGGGTGGCTGTGTTCGCCTGCCTGAAACGCGGTGCCGCCAGTTGAGTTGGTTCCGAGGTGGCATGCTGGACGCATCGACATGTACTCTTATCGAATAAAGTAAATGTACAACGCACCAAGTGTATTATTTCGGGGGGAAATAGGGTATCCCTAGGCACAGTGTGCCGATCCCTATAAGGCCAACGAAAGATGCGTGGTACCTGGTTGAAGACTATTTGAGGAGAAATCTTCTGCTTGAGAGCCAGAGGACGAGTCGTGCGAGTCAACGACAATGAATCTCTGCAGTCGAAAACTGCCGGGTGCCAGCGCGTGACATCGTATCGAACTGCAGATATCAATCGTCCATCTTCGTCGAGTGGACTTAATACTAGAGGATACCAGGACTTAAGGTTATATGAAATTGCTCTGGCGAAGAAACATAGAATAAAGTTCCAGTGCAATTCTTGACGATTTAAGGCTTATTTATCAATACAATTTAACACAAAGTTGTGATTTTTTTTAAAAGAAACCTTAGAGATTTTAGGAAGTAATCTACAGAAGCTCAACTATCGGGAAATGTCACACATCTGTAAAAAAGAGCATTGAGTCCACAGACTATTCACTTGACATATGTTGCTTGTTGTAACCAAATTCGCAACAATTTCTATTCTTTTTAAATTTTATTTTGTTTTGTCACACTTCTTTATAGTATTACTATCTGATTACCCGGCGTTGCTCGGGAATTTTCTTTGACTAATCTTCGTTTACTCAGGAAAAAATATAATTTATCTATGTTATAAGATCAAAACACTTTTACTTGCTGGTTTTTTAAAACATGTTCAGCATCCTAATTTTTCAAGTTCATAATAATTCTAATTTAATATAAAAGTTTACTGCATATACTACACCATCAAGCGGGAGCCACGCCGATCGAATTTCGCTTCCGATGCATGACGCGGTTGCACCATTTAATTAAAATGATTGTGAAGTCTAAACTATTCGTCGGTTTTTTTTACGATTTAAAGGCGGTTTTTGTCTTTGTTATTGCGCAAAGCAAATAATTTATCCAATTTGATGATAATTGTTTTCTTTTCCTTCTTAAGTTATTCTCTTAAATTTGCGTAATTTAACACTCCTATTTTTAATAACGTTTTTTTAAATAATGTGGGTTTATTGTAGAATTCTTTAAGGGGAACAATATTGCCATTCATAGTTATCACCTATCTCTCTCTTTTTCCCGATTTCATCAACATTTATAGTCAAAAACATTTTCTATCTTTCTTTTTACGCATTTTTTAAATAAAAATTAACCTATGTTCATCCTGGGCATCTTAACTATATCCTTGCCAAATTTCATCACGATCTATTCAGTGGTTTAATTGTGATTAAGTAACAAACAGAGAGACACTCTTTCGCGTTACGCATTTATGTATTAGTATGGATTGTCAGTGAACCACTCACTCAGGGCAACACCACTTACATCATTAGGTAAAACTTTTGTCAGTTTCTGGTACACCCGCTTTCATAAACCGCCAGGATAAATCTTCTCCACCTAACGTGCGATGAATTTTTCTTGATGAATATATTGTTAAGGGTTGCGCTCAGGACTGCGGAGCTACGGGAACGAATATTAAGAGCAGCTGGTGTCTGAACGACCTGTCGCTTCATTTCACTGACGATGCAGCTTCAGCTAAGATAACGAGATTAGCGTTCAGGGATCGTGGTGGTAAAAAATTGCTGTGAGGGTTTGCATTCGATTTTAGGAAAACATGAATGGCAAAAGGAACGCACATAGATGGCTAGATTTATAGCATTTGAGGGCATAATTCCCTATTCTAATGAAAACCCTTCTCGATCAAGACTCTTTGTCAAGATTCGCCTTTAATTTTCCTCAGTGCAAAGGTAAAGATTTTAAATTAAATAGTATTTAATAGAAAGGAATAAATTTATTAACTTAGATATTTGTGTTAAATTGAATAATTTGGAAAAACATAATTTAAATAAACTTTATTTGCAACGAAAAATATTTAAAATGTAAGAGTATTTTCTTGATATTTCCTTGTTAATGAAAAATTTAAAGTTCCTTAAAGTTAAAGTTAAACACGAATAATATCGATTGTTTCTCTGAACTATTAAAGCACTAAACGTAGCTCTCCTTAGAATTTATGTCTTCTGCTGTTTGATAACATTGAAATATGAGTTTTGTATTTCGAAACGTGCTCCACAATGAATGGATATCTCTTTTTTACTGTTCATCCCTGTAGCTTATATAGATACGAGAATGAGTCAAAAACTTCCTCCTGGTTTCCAGTGCGTTTTTAAAAAGATACTTGCAAATACTATTGAAATTTTCTTTAAACACAATGTTAAAACGGCACAGATTAAGAATAAATCTTCTTATTCAGGATATTTTTTAGAATATTGCAACATTTTATGAATTTACAAAGAGCTGTCAATTTTCCTAGAATCAGAAATTCAAATCAATCTTGTTATTAGGACGTAATATGTTGTCTAATATGTGTTTAGTGACCTTTCAAAATAAGCGGAACTACTCTCGTTTCTCAGGGGTGATTCTGGACTGTCAGTCACCACCTACCCTACTGCTCATGTGCGTCATCATGTGATGTCTTTGATATGTATGAGTCAGTAGACTGAATAAACAAACGTTCATACAATGATCAGTACAGGGCAGTCTTCATGCAATCGACTGAAGTCCTGAACTGTCTTTTCTTCCCAATATTTTAATAAAGAAACCTCGCTCAAGAGTACTTAACAAATCCAGTAAATCATTTATGGACATGCTAAAATATTTTAAAGTAATAAGGAATTAAATGTAGTAAAATTAAATTCTTAGTCATACATATATACACATTTTCATATATTCGTCTCAAAATATTACTGAATTGCATGAATATCATTTGAAATTAGTTGAGTTAAGTGGATTAGTTGGGTTAAGTGGACAGTTGTTGGCTGGCTTGAATACATTTCAAACACTGTAGAGTGACTTACTCTCAGTTCGTCTACACTGATTCTTACGCTTACCTAGGTTGCAGTAAAATTAATACTTAAAATAAATATTAATTATTAATGGGCATTGAAAAACACTATAGTGACTATGCTGGATAAGGGGCAAGAAACTGGAAATAAATTGAAAAACAAAATGGTTAAATGAGTCGAGTTAAGAAGGTTTGAAAAGTCCCTACCCCTTCTCCAGTTCTGACTCCTTGTTCCGAGACCAAAAAAATCATTGAGTTCTACCATTCGTGAACCTCTAATATTTTTACCACACCTCTTACAAATTGACTAATTTTTAAAATGTTAATATAATCATTTAATTTCACTGAGTTATGACATAATTCTCAAGGGTTGTCGGGTCTCCTTGAGGTGCGTAGGTGTTTTCATCTCGTTGAGATCTCATGGAATGTAAGGAGAAGCAACTCAGTATTCCACCCTTATCCGTGGTGTCAACCTCATCACCATTGTTCGTAGTGAATTGTCTGACAGGTACATCATCTCACTGAAGCATAGGTTGACAGGAGAAGGTATACTACACTTCGAAGACGTAACACATCCGGGAGCACGGTAACGTACGTAGTACTACTGACAGTGGCCACGCGCGAGCTACATTAAATAAATTTGTAAAAAAAAAAAATGTATTTAAATATTGTAAAAACAGAAGTTGCAAACTGCGTATTACCACGTGGGGTGGGGGTAATAAACTAAGTTTCTCTCCAGAAACAAGCAAGAGACCATCCCATCAATTCCGATGACGAGCTCTAGGCCAGTGGCGGATTTAATACTTGTTAAAGAAATTATTTAATAAATACGATCTGTTTTACTATTCCAAAATGAATAGTAGATATTATCTACAAGTAAAATTAAATATCAGTAATAACAAACGTATTAAATGTGTTAGCGCCTGTGAAAATCTACCAGTACCCGTAGGAGAACCGGAATGGCCCGGCTTTTGAGTCTCTTTCTTATTCTTTTCTTTTTTAATTCATATCTACGACTTCTGGAATCAAAATAACTTTTCAAAAACAATATAACAAAAGTAAGAAATAAAATAGATTATCAAATAGTTTAGTTTAGGTCTTGATAATTACATTTTATTGTATATTTGTCTTTTATTTTATTAAATCAACAAACTCTTCTCTCTGCGGTTTACCTTCTGGCCACACTAGTTCCATCAAGCTCACTAGTGAGTTCAACTCCAGACGCTGTTCCAGACTTCGCTTCATTCAAGATCCAAACGTGATTGTTTGCCAGGCATTGTCAACAATGTGTCGTAATTGGTTATACTTATTCATTATAATATTACGTAATTAGTATTGACGTAATTCGTTATAATTATCATTCTGTATAGAACGAACGTTTACTTTTATTTTGCAAGACCCATTGTATTGACCTGAATAATATGACCGTTTTTACTTTCCCCCCAGCATGGTCAGACACGTCAGAGCTATTATTTGTTAGGACTCAAGATGTCAAGTTACATCTTTTGCAAATAGAGTGAAGAAGCTTCTTTTCTTGGTATAACTTTTAAATGTTTTCTCGGAAAAAAGGTGAAAGATGAAGCAAAAACAAATCGTAAACACATTTTTAACGCTCTAAAGCACAATTTTTTTCGTGTTATGTATTTTGTCTGAATACACAGGAAAGGAAGGCAAATTTTATGGGACATGTGCTTATTGATGTACATGATCATGGTATTATTATTACTTTGTGAAAGAACAAATGACTTTACATAAAGTAAATTTAAGAAAATTGTGTTCTTCGTACACTAGGCGATTTCAAAACGGTCCATATATTTTACGCAAGAATAAGATTTATAAAAATTATGGTTTCATTGACAAAATTATTGTTTGAATCTTTCGGCAAAGAATTAGGATAATGTACATTACATCAAATTCCCAGTTAATTTGTTCTTAGAAAAGATGGGACTTTCTATTTACCAGACAATCAGAATTTTTCTCCGAATATAGTAAAACTGATCTATAAATATTCTTGTGTTTAAATAGCTCTTCTTGATGATAATTCTTTGGGTTTATACTTTGGTTCACTCGAGAATAGCTTCAGAACACGATCAGTTGATCAGAAAATTATTCTGAAACACTGTTCGGCAGAAAGATCGAAATGGGATAGAGAAGGGGCGGGGGTGTAATCCAGGGTTCAATTTGTCACCAATCAAATGCCAAGCGGATTTGGGATTCCACGTTTACTGATTGGACTCTGGAAGGAAGTGGATGTTCTGATGGATTTTTGCAATCTTGTTTTTTCCGTTACTGACGTGTGTATTTAAAGTACGGAGGGAAATTTAACCGTTAAAATCTAGACGCAATAAATATTGAAAAAAATTATTTTTTGATATTATGATTGAAATAGTTATAACTTTATACAATAGAGATGTTTCATAACATATCGTAGTCAATGTTTGTAATTGCCTATCATTTAAATATATAATTAGATTATTTTGTTGAGTATGAATACCTCTTGTGTAACCTTCTTATAGTTTAGTCTATAATCGTTGTCACACAATTTTTTTTATGCTTCTTCTCAATAATTCGTAAAATATTTTTGATATTCCCCGCAAACGAATAACAATTAACTCACGACTTTGATAATCAACTACAATAGAAGGAAGATTTTATCCTTTCAGCGCATGGAATACAGATGAATATCGTTGATTGGTGGGTATACTGATACATTTAAATTTGTTAGTGTCTCCCTATTTCTTGATTATACCACAGTAATTTTGAAAAGTGTACAGCTAACTGTTTCAAATATATTAGTTAGTTGAGAATATTGATAATTTTCTATTAACGCTTTGCCGAATATTCTATAACTTTTGTTATTTTGTGACCGTTGTTGTAAAATCAGTATTTATTTCAACGAGAGTCAAACAGTACTCTGAATCTGTTTTAACTTACGTTTGAATATTATTTCGCTTTCATTAACTTTTGAGAAACTATAAGTTTTATGTATTAAAACTTCATTCTTTGCGTAGTTATTCATAATGACTTTCTTCCATCTTTCCTAGCTCAGCCAGTAAATATCCAACAATATATGTAGTGCAAATGTCTCGGTGTAATATCTTTACAAATGATATACTACAAATACTTAAGTAGACATTTTTAGATAAGTATGCTTTGTTTTTGATCGATATTTATTTCGAATACATTGACATCATAGCATACCGATTCATCAATGTTTTGTCACCAAGCATTACAAGTTAAGTTTTTGAAAAAAAGAAAGACCTCTTTAAAAATAAACTCTTATTTAAGCGATGTGCTAAAACGAATGAAATAAATTCAGGTTTTTATTAAGGAAATGTAATACCGAATGCTAATAACTCCAAACATATTTCACATTAGTAAATTGTAATAAAAATGAACGTACTTGCAATCTTTATCCCTGAAAATGATTTAATATTTTGTTTAATTATGTGTCTCGAGAAAGCTTGTCACGCAAATTGTAAAGAAAATACATGCTTTGACAAGTACTTTTTGCCAAAAAATCACAGTTCTATGAAATTTGTTGTATATTCTTTTATGAACATTTCACGCGACTATCTATTTGAAGACAAATAATTCAACATAAAATATTAAATAATTTTTAACGATTAAGTTAGTAAGTACGTTTAATTTATTAGATATACTTACGTGAAATATGTATCAGTTAGCATTGCACTGTCTTAATAAAAACCTAAACTTATTATACTCGCATCAAATTTTTAGCAGCATCGCATCGCTTGTTTTTAAGAGTGTTTTATTTATTATATTTTACTTTTGAGTATTATAATTTGTTTATATATTTGTCGTAATCGTTAATCTTGCTTGTCTACATGTTCACAATACTAAAACAACTTTTTAAACACGACTTAAAAAAAATATAAATAAATAACATTAATTTAATAGCGTCCGTACTCTTCCGATAGCTTAAACATCCTGTTGAGGAGCGATCGTAATGATACAATAAGAAGTTCTTTCGCTGATCATAATGATAAAGATAAGAATTTATAACGAAACGGTGTAGGTTATGCAATTCGTTATACTTATCTGTATGAAGAAACGGATTGCATTTCATGGGACTACTACAAACAAACTATCAGATGAAGTTAATTAAAAAACTCGTAAAAACTGCTAGATTCCATTGTCATGTGATGTGTCCATCAAAGGCAGCAAAGAAATTCAGTATTTTATTAAATTTGATTGGTTGAAGAAAAGAAGGTGTGATTTACCGCTGTGTTTTAATCTAACCATAAAAAATGTTCCCGAAACAAGAATGGAGTTTGAAAGTTTGATCTAAAATGAAAGAATATATGATTCTAAAAGAAAGAAAATGAAATAAATGATATTATGTATACCTACTATCGTACTTAACTGTCCTTTTATCATCAATGTAGATTTTACTATCTTTCATTTATTTCTATCATATTAATTATTTAATTTGAATAAATATTTTTTTTTAATAATATCTTGTAAATCCAAGTAACTCAAATAATTCTTTTCTAAATTCAAGACATTACTCATATATAAATATTTATTGCATACGGTCCATATCGCATATAACTTATTAAACCATAATATTTACCATAGGCTAATAACGAAATAGAAAATAGGATTATTTCATGTTTTAATTCAACACTCATTTTTTTTCAACGGTTATATGCTCGGGGAGGCTGCACACCGGTTGTGTTCTATAACTGATTTTAGTACCACACACTTAAGACCGAAGGTTTTAGAAACTGAAGAGGGTTCCTAGGGATGAAATAAATGGACTTTAGTGAAGAGATGTGATGAATGAGAGAGTGTTTCCTAAGATATTTTGCCGCAGATCAACTTTAACTATGCGACAAATCTCTCTTGCATCAGTCAGAATTCGAACTATCATCTTCAGTGGTTACATGCGAGTGCACTGTCGTCTACACCATGGTCTTCCTTTTTGGAAAATGAAAAATATGTTTAGTATTTAGTACTAAGAAAATTTAGAAACAAAAAATGTAGAGAATCTCTTAAACGTATGTATTTTTTTTCATTAACCTTTAAAGCGATGAATAGCGCTCTAGTTTACCTGGAATAATATTTAGTCATTTCAAGATGAAAATATTTTTTAAAAATATGGTTTACCAGATTACGATGTAAATAACTACAAATTGCGCACAAATTCACTTCGACTTATTGTTTCCGGAAGCATCACCATTGTGTGAAGCAAAACAATGATTTAAACTTCCTCTCCTTTCGTTGTTGCATGGGGTAGCGGAAGAAGGTTGTGACCCACGCCGTTTGTTTTGACGCCCCCGCAGAGTCGCTGTAGAGTGCACTCTGCCCCCGGTGTGAGCCTCCGGCTCCTGCCCCCACCCCACCTCCGCTCAACACTTCCGCTACAACCACCCTCCCGGAGAGGTCGGTGTTCGCTTCCGGGTGACCGCGCGCTGCTGAATCTGAGAGGATCTGTCTTGTCGAAGCAACCTCTTACTAGAGTCCTTAAAGAAGAGAGAACCGCCAGCGATGTCGGAAGCTTCTCAGTGCGCAATTTATCATATCCACTGTTTTCGCCATACGTACTATCGAGGTTGCGTTTTCTTTTAGTAGGCTCGGGAAGAGATCCAGCTGAGAGCGACGGCAATGGGATAGCACTATTATTCATGTAACCCATACGAACGTCGTAGTAGATGGGCTCTAATGACCTTCGATGTTGACGAGCCCTAAAACCCCACAAAAAAAAAAGAACGTCGTAGTTTTTTGAGGAGCTGCGCGTAATATTTGTAAAAATTATGAGAAATTCCCTATTACGTTCCTGTCGCTAGCGGTTAATCTTTGCTGAAGAACTATCTTTCATAACTAGAAATAGAGTCCACAATGTGAGGACAATGAATAGGAATCTACTTCAAGGTACGGGAGTAAGAAACCAGCCAAAATAGTATTTTGTTTTTCCAAATCTGAAGACCAGAATCTGTCTTTGAAAATTTAGAAAAAAAAAATTAATATTAACATACCCAAATAATTAGTTGTAATACTTTCTAGTATATGATAATTTTTATTTCTCCAATATTGGGAACAATTCGATCACCTGTGACCACAAAATTGGTTTCTCACATATACTTTCTAATACATTCATATCGATTCTCGATGTAGGTTGAGTGCTTTATATAAGTGACACAAACAAATGTTTTACTTCTTTTATCTCGGATACAAATTTTATCTTTCTCATACGAAATAACTCCATTTTTTGTGATTAATATTCCTCTAAACCTGTCCATCTACAGGTTTTAGCTGCTTTTTATATTATTTTTTAAATATAAACAGTGAGGCAAAATTTCATTTCTGCCAAAATTGTCCTGAGTAATTTATACAACATTCAGTGTTTTTTTCCTCAGATATTATCAGAACTCTAGTTCATTACTATGTTATTTCTAACGCATTGACGCCATTAAAAATAGTTGTTGATTTTTACATAACTCAATTTTTTCTGCACTTTCTTGCAATATTTAGCTGTTGTTAAATTACTAGCAATTGAATAAAAACCGTTATTTATAGTTAAGTGAAGCTTGTTCTGTTCTTTTAGATACATAATTCCTTGAATTTTACGTGGTATAATTTTTAATTACGTTACATTGTGTTCGTACATTATTTTTAATCTAAAATTCTGGTCGCGGGGAGAAACGAGTAGAGTAAGATGGAGTACATCGTTGTGTTCAACGGTGTCTATTTTTGCTTACATTTCCACTTCAATCTTCATTGTAATGATAATTTACAATTCTATGTACACTGCAGGGAAAGACGTTAAAAACGGCCTTTCTATTGTCACGATTTTTTAAAGCAGATTGAATAAAATATAGTGCTTATATTAGATGGGTTCATGAAAACTGAGACTAACGATGATTGGACATGTGCTTATCTACTGTGAAGATAGAAATTCAATTTCAGATCTTTTTTATTTAATTTCGTTCCTCTAACGTAATTTTGTATTTCAAATGTAATACCTTCTTTCATAATTCATTTTTTATACTTTTCAATTTTTTTTCAATAGGTCGCTTTATTTACAAACATTATTTATGTACAAATGTATGGCGAGTTTGTTTTTTTTTCCTGTACGCCTTTAAAATGCCCCTTAAGTAGAACCGTGGACTGTGCATACAATGTCCGGGTATTCACTCTCATTGAATGGATAATTGCAATTTTAATTTTGGCAATCTTTGTTTTGAAATTAAAATTATTGTAATTTTATTTACTTGTGATTTGTATTGTAATAGTATTTTTTAGCATCCTTTAGTGCATCTTTAATATTGTTTTATTTAGTTGTAAAATATCTTTTAAGTATGCTGCAACTACCGATTAAATGAGCACCGTTGGGAACCACGGGAAACCAACGGTGAGGACACGGATATATACAATTATTATAAACATATTTACAAAAGATACTTAAATAAGAGAAATAAATTATAATGTAAAATATATTAGTTTTGCCATAGAAATAAAGATTAAAATAAAATTCAATTATTTACAATACTAAAGAACAACAACATATAATTGACGTAATGCCTTGGAAGGCCTTCTCAACATGTCTCCGCCTGAAACAAAAGAAAAAGACGAAGCGGCAGAATCACGGTTCATTTGAATCAGTGGTTTCAGCGCATATTACTCTTTCTCTCATGTCCCTCACATAGCTTAGGAACTGACCCAAGGACTGCACTACAGATAATCTATTGTCCCTCATTATCGCAATGGCTAAATCTACGTTAAAGCGATAATTTTGGAATGCACCAACTTGGATAAAAGTTCGTTTTTGATCTGTTTTCGGGCATGTTAGTAAAATGTGAATCTAATCTTCATTTTGATCCCCGCAAAGAGGGCAAATAGAGTCTCGATCCCCCCCCTCAGTTTTCTTAATTTCCACCCTCGTACGCGAAACCATCCGTAACCCGATCGTTCTTTTGATTTGAGACAGTCAATGTATGGTTTTCTGCCCCATTGTCCAGCTACTAAGGTTTGCACTATAAGTGACATCTTTTCCAGTCTGTTAGTTTCTATTTCACGACGGTATAAGTCTTGGAGTTTTCTCTTAATATATTTTAGGTTGTTTAACGATGGACTATTCTGACTCACACAAGTGATTCCTGCTTTATGAATTAAATTTTTAATTTGCCTGTCCCATTTTTCTTCTGTATTACAATGGTAAGACTGAGTTACAAGTGGGTTCCTGGTGCCTGCATTATCGAAAGCCAATATTTAATTGCTCTTAATTGTAGAGTTAGTTCAATGGGAAGCAACCCAAATTCCCATAAAATGTCACTGTTTGCTGTGCATTGAGCAATGCCCGTTACCATTTTAAGATATTTCGTTTGAAGCGAGTTTAAAATATCGTTATTCCCCGCGCCCCATATTTCCGCTCCGTACGCAATTCCCGGGGTGAGTAGAGACTGAAACATTTTATACATGAGTCATGGTGCAATTTCAGGAATTGTAATTTTTGATTTTGTTATTGTACTTAAAATGTATTTGCCTTTTTGTCGAGCTTTCTCCATATGTCTCGTCCAAGTTACGTTCATGCATATGGTTACTCCTAAATATATGTATTCTTTAACGTTTTCTAGCGTTTCTCGTTTATACGACCAAGTTTCATTCTTACTGTAGACCCACCCATTTTTAAAAGTCATGGTTTTTGTCTTATTAAAGTTAACTTTTAGTTTCGTTTCTTCGCAGGAAATTTCTAATTCATCTTAACTTCTTTGTAAACCTGCTTGTGTTTTTGAGAAAATAATCAAGTCGTCGGCAAAAAGGAGTGCAGGTATACTTTTCTCTGACTTAAATAGTTTTTCTTATTTACTTATACAGATTTTCTTCATGATTCTTTATGTGGTTTAATGTTGGGTCAATTTTGATTCAATGGGGAGGTATCCTGACTTTGTTTGGAAGGATAGGTTATACTGTAAAAGTTTTTATTTGGCGTGATTTATGATCTCTTGGTGACAATATAGACATGTCTTACATTTCCGGAGCATGTCTTGATCTATTTGATGAGATTTGTAGCTCCTGTTTGTCATGGTCACAAGCACGTCATCCAGATATTTTGACGCCGGGGCTGTTAATTCTTAAGGGTCGTTCTCCAGTAAATTTGAACAAGCACGACTTCAGATATTTAAACCTGACAATTTTAAGTAAAACAAACTGATTTAAATGACCTCACTGATCATTGAATTTATAACATGAGTAACTTATTAATTTCAGTTCTGTAAAAATGTGGGTGTAATCCGCCAGAAATTCTCCAATACCAAAAAGTAAGGATACACAATTTAAAATATTCAATTAATTTCTATCCTCCAATTCTCGTTTCTCATTTGTTTAAGCTGGACGAATGAGTCAAAGGTATTCCAAAAATGAAAATTTATCGAGACAACAATGCAATATACATGAATTGACTTTGCTTCGTACGTTTTCTTACGAAAAGTAGTGTAATGAAATTCATCTAGGTTTTCGCAACTTTTAATATGCTGTTATCACACTATATTCCCGTATCGAATGTTTGTACACTACTGATAACAAAAAAGAGCCCAATTTATTTTTCTAAGTCCCACGCTCTGACCAGATTTGGATTTGTTAAGTTTGCAACGCCTCTCTCCTCCTGCTTCCCTTCGACTGGGGAAGTTTCGTTCGACCAATCGTAGGTCTATTTGAAACGGCTCCCATATTTGGAAGACAAATAGTACCGCTGGTAAATCGTAACGAGATAAAATGTTTCATTACACCGCTTTTAAAGAAACATTTTGTATTTTTTTATTATACACATTTTGGACTTCTATAACAAAAATATTCTGTATATTCTTGACTTCAATAAACTTTACCATTCTCTATATTTAAACGACATCTCGAGATTCGTTGTCTCGCAAGGTCTTCATAGGCAATGTAAAANGAATATAATTGCAAGATATCGTATGGAATTGGTATAATTCGAATTACAAATTACTTATAGATATTTCTATAAATTCTTATATTTATACAGTGAAGTAAAGAAATCAAATCTTATTGCCAACAAGTGATGTGTATTGTCGAAAGTAATTTCACATTTGCGATTCTCTTAAGTTTAATGTGAAAAGAAATTAAATAAATTTATAAAACGTTTGTCTCAAATATGAACTGATAACACAAAAGTTTAATTCTCGAGTTATAAATTATATAAAAGTACTTAAGGAACAAATAAATTACATGTTCTAATAATATAATGATCTACAATATAACACTGGTTGTAATCGTGCAACCTAAAAAAAATTTAAAAGCATTTTTACTACGCTCACCAACATTAGTGAAGTTGGAACTATTTTTTTTAAAATACTTATGAATGTAAACCTGTTCAAGTCTTCATAAACTTTCCAAGGGAGGAACACAACACCTACGCACGTATGAAGTGTTTCACTTAATGTCAAGTGTAATTCAAGTGCATGTTACGTAAATTTCTTCTTAATTTTTCATAAACATCCTCGCAGTGCAGATTGAAATATATTAAGCAATTAACTAACGAATTGTGAAATTGCGGTAAATATTTTATACCAAACGATGGTCATAAATGAATGATTTAAATTCTGGAAAGGTGTTTTCATTATTACAATATGCGTCGATGAGATGAAATCAAGTACGAATATGGAACTAAATTGATTCCTCGCACTGATTTATTGGGATCACTTCGCACAGGTCAGGAGAGGAAACAGAGGACAGATGATATTATAAAGTCAAGACTTATGGTTTCACACACCCTTACGACGTCTATTTCCACCAGATATTTCAATAGGTGTTTTTTTATATTTTAAGACCTTCAAATAGTGTGCCGACCGTTTCATTTTCTAGTAAATGATTGTGATGAGGATAGCGATAATTAGGTCTTCCTGATTGCGGCAGACTGGGAATCGTACCCGGGATCTCGTTTTGGCCGCAGGTGCGCTGTTATTGCACGACCCGCTCGACTCCCAAAGCCCGTATGGAACATCCACCTAGGCTGATCCGGTGAACCTGTGCAATGTCACACCCCATGCAGGGAATAGTGTCCACAGGTGTCTCCGTAGGTTGGAAGCAGTTCTACTCGGTTCCCTTGTATCTACGTGTCAAATACAGGTTTTAACTCCGTACCTACTCGGGTTGGGAAGTGATGCAAATTTCATCCCCGAGTACTTGGTACTCAGAAGTTGTATGTTCGGTAAAAATTATATTCGGAGTGAAGGGTAATCTATATTGACAGAAAGAAGAGAACCAACCAAAAAGTTAAGATATAAATCACTCCCGACCAAACACTCAGAGAACAACAATCTTAACATAGCTTGAGTATTAAGGTCACCATAATTTCCAGCGGAATCGAAGATTAAATGCAAAGCAAACAAACGAATTAAGAGAAGTTTTTGTTTCGATGACAGCTAAGATCAGCAACTTTCTTCCATTTGCGGTGATTGATTACGTTCGTCAGTGCGAACCGACGCGTTCTACATTCAGCAAGCAGCATATCGATTCCCAGCTCCTGAGTTCTCGAGACGAAGCAAGGCGTCAGCTGGAGGGTTGGCAGACACGTCTTAAGACGTTGCTGGGGAAGAAGGAACACTTCCTTTTAATAGAACACTTCCTTTCCTTTTTTCCCGTCATAGAGTTCAGTTTTCAAAGTAAATAAATAAATTACTAATTACGACCCTTTTACGGACGATCACAATATATTTTTGTGCGTTATCAACACACAACGTTACGGCTGACGACGACTCCAACCTCGAGTCTTAACGTTGCGCAACACTTACAAATATATTGTGATAGTTCATAAAATTGTCCTAAATTGTAATTTATTTATTTACATTTTTGTATAATGTACTTAAATAGAAGAATCAGTTTTCAAAATATTGTGCTCATGACATATATCTGTGTTGTTGTATAGACGCTCCTAAAATTTAAAGTATTTTCATGTAAAATACATTAGAATAACACGATTCGTATGGTATAGTTAGGTTCAGTAAGGCAACCGCAAAAAGGTAAATACTTTACGTATATATTCTAGTTCGATAACAATATGAATAATTAGTAAATAAATGATTACGGTTGTTTATCATTTTAATAGTCATAATAATATTTCTTATTAAATCATTTAATTGAAATTTCATTTCCATATTTTTCGATATTCGTTCGAAACTTTTACATTTCACCATGGAATAGGCACGTGGATTCCTTGCTTCCAGTCCACCACGTGATCATACGCAATTTTGACATCTTATTTCCACGAACTATTAATTTAGAACATGAATTACATGAAAAAGATATTGAATTAAAATGAACCCAGATACGGACGTTTGAAATAAACTATATCATATGCAGTTAATGTTAAACAAGCAAATATAGGTAAAGGCAGTGATGTGATATTTCAAAGTAAATATATTCCAGTCAAATCACCTCAAGTTAGTCACTGAAGACATTAGTAGCAGTCATAACATCTATTCGCTATTTCATGATATTATAGAAGGTGCGACTTTTGCTGGTGATTTTGCGAAGATAATTCAATATGCGTGGGTCAATGGGTTCGGCAGCATCCAGCAGCTACGTTGCTGGCTGGATGATCGCTGTTCTATCCCCGGTTGGGTGGCTCCTCCTCCTAGTGCCGAGGCCAATAAATTGCGCAGTTCTACCCTTCGCGAACCCTTGGGCACCTTTGAGGTCTCTTGTTGGCTTTCACTTGAATTTAATAATATACGTAATGTGAAAATTTTAGAAATATTAGTTTTGAGGTTTCAAAACCATTATTTTAATAATAATTTGTCCTATATGAGTTTTTATTTTATAATATACGAGAGATATCAATAATTTAGCCATTATTTTGGACAACTCTTGGGGAAACTTATTGCAAAATAATGAATATTTTGAATTAAATATATTTTGTCCTTAATTTTAAATTTAGGGGGATTTAATATTTGTCTTTGATGAGTACTGGAGAGAAATAATTTTAAAAATTCTGGGTCACTTGAGTTTCCCACAAATTAGAAAGATTTTTTCCTTGATTCATATTAAATTGCACGACTTTATGCATTTTTATACAAGTATCAGTTTTCCTTACAAAACCTTCATCGTTATTTATGTTAAAATTAATTTTGTTACTAAGTTTGTTACTCTCCCTAACCATACAAAACGCCATCAAAACTACCTAAATTAATGTTAAAAATATAGGGCTAACGAAAACCAGGTTTATCGGGAGTATATTTTCTAGTTCACGATTATAACAGTTGGGTTTTGGCAACAATTTTGCTTGTTATAGAATTGAATTGAATTGAATTGAAGACAACAGAAGGGACGGTAGACATACACGAAAGCAAATATAATTATGTCAAAATCACATCATTCGTAACAAAATCTTCCAGATAACTTAATTCGCTGAACCCACGAACGAAAGTTGTTGAATGGACAATTGTGTATATTCGTTGTCTCACAAAAAATGTTCTCTGCTTTCATACAGCAATATTGAAGCATCATAACAATTTTCAGTTAAGTGAGAGTTAATAAAATAGAACTTTTCCAAGAAATTTCTCTGTATTTTCACAGGAATATTATCGCAGACTTAGCTAATGGATTCTGACTAAATAGTTATCATATTTTCTCACTAAGTTCTATAATCTGTCATTATTCTTAACATAGAAGAAGAATGTTCACTCAAGTGACTGGATTATTCTTTTTTGCGTATGGAGAAGGAAAACTTTTTTCAGGTCAACGGAAGTTTAGGCAAAAACGTTTTTTTTGTTAGTAAAGTTAATGTTGGACAATTATGAGACGTAAGAGATTATGTGATTAGTTATTTGGATTACACACAGAAAACAATCAACAGTAAAGCAACAAATGGCAAAAGTAAAGCAAAATAGTGAAAATAAACGTACGAAGTTGAGATGCTCCCATTACATTGCTCATTCTTGCTGTCACTTTCTTTTGAAGATTATTGTCGCTCCACTGAACTGCGAAACGATCGACGTCTAAGCATCATTTCATCTCGCCCACCGAGACTCACATCTCTTTCTTCGTAGTTGTCCGGACTAATAAAGATTATGAGCGTCAAAGTATTCAACAGAAAATTCTCTGTTGTGGCATGTGTAAAAATATGTGGAGAACTATTTTATCAAGTGTTCTTCACGTCATTTAATCTTATCCAGCTCAACTTCTTTTCTTCTTCTTCAGCTTTTTTTCTTCTTTTGAAAGGATTGTGGTAAACATTGAAAGTGAGATGTGGGATTGTTGGATTCTTACTCATTAAAACCACACACGAATGTCGATGACTTTGACCCTCTGGAGATCGCTGGTTCAGCATTACTTCAAGAGGGAGTTCATCCGTTCGGTTGAACAGCATCCATATCAATGACGCTACGGTATTGGATGTTGTTACGTCACTTCTCCTTGATCAATTTAAATCTACTTGATCAATTTTAAAAGGTATTTAAATCTTAATTACGGATAATTCTTGATGTCATTGTTGCCCCAATGGCATCCACTTCAATGTATTCAGCGATGCGTATCCATAATTCGTTTTTTAAGAGCATTTTTGGGAGATATCCCTCAAACACACTTTTCCAGGATTGTCCCGAGTTCACACTCAAAGATAGTATAGAGTATATCTTTGTTTACTCCTCAACATACGGAGTCACGTTTTTTGACTCTTTGTATCCGCAAATACTACCGGAATCATCCATGTCAAGAGAGAAATTACGTTAGATGTTAGTGATCTCTTCCAGTCTTCTCGACATATAGAGGTACTGATGTTTTATGTATCTGGCTATCCATCGAACTTTATCAAACTGATCTCCATCTGTCCGCCATTCTTGAAGAGTACTATCAGCTCCTTCGTCCTCTTTTGGATTTTGCTGCCTTCCATCATTGTAATGACCAGGTTAAAGACATGTCGTTCTAGAAGACCCTGGGTCAAAATAAAATGAAAAAACATGCCTTCCATCCGGCATTTCGGCAAAGAAGATGAATTGACGTTCTTAAGCTGCCAGGTCAATTAGGATAACACCTGCAATAACCAGACACATTTTCCTATATCATGTGCTAGCAACCGGCGATCCTTTTCTCGCGTCTTCTGTGTAGAGTCATGATCATCGTTCAGAACTTTGAAGTTTTCGTGGTGTCAGATCACACATCCAACACAGTAATGTGAACTGCACAACACTCATCAGTTTCTTTCTCTAACTATACCTCGGTCCTTCAACGTTGATCATGCGGTGACTAATTGATAATGTGATAGACTCTGCTTTGTCTTATGCTTGTCTCATATATTCCAAAAACATGACCTTGTTGTCAAGCTTCACACACAGAATTAAATGACTCTTTTCACTCGAACAGGTTGACCTTCAATACTTATTATTACTGTGTTATCTATTCGTTTTCCTGTCTAAAGCTCAATTTCAGTCTTATTCAGGGCGAGATTCAACCGATGAACCTTTGTACAGATGGTAATTATCCTCGTCACCTGGTTGACTCTCATCTACAGTTCTCCAAATTTCTTGCATAGATTACAACCGCTCGATCGTCAGCATACCCAAGCAGAAAGGTATTCTTGGGTATCATTCTGAAAATTCTATCATAGTCGACGTTCCACAAGTCTACCCGAAGAACGGATACCTGTACTGCGTCGCCCGTTATCACTCTTTCGTTTGCCTTTTTCCATCTCGTACAACATATCATGATATCTTACATAGTCCCTGAATACACGTAATAGGTATTTCGGGATACTAAAGTGGTGCTTCATAGCGTTTAGGGTTTCAATCACCTGATCAAATTAAATGCGTTCCTGATATCAAGGGCAGTCTCCATAAAAAGGTCTCTACTTCGGTGACACCTGCTTCCCCATTCGTACCGTATTAATAACCTCTAGACCGCATCTGCTGTAGATATCCTTTTTTGTAAACCCATATTGTCTCCAAGATAAGCCACCAGCATCCATGGTGTGTCCGTGCAGTCGAGTCTCCAGAAGATTCTCATAAAGCTTGTCAGACGTATCCATCGTGCATAGTGATCTGCAATCTGACTCAGTTTGCAGGAACTTTTACTTTGTTTATTGAAACCAGCTTAGTTTTCTTCCTGAGCTTATGGAAGAAGCACTACCTGAGACAAACCCAGTAGACTATGTATTAAGCACGAAATCAAGATCTGTTTCTTGGGAATGAATAAAATTAATGAAAATATTTTTTTAAAAAGAGTTTATGTAAAATTACTGTACTAAAAATTCAAGAACCTTGTTTGAAAATGAAAAAAGTAGATCCTAGAAAGAAAATCAGAAAAATTTGAAGGCTTGAGGCGTCATGCGTCAGAATTAATATCACTACTGTAGATTTCTGAGAAAAAACTCTCATTAATATTTTAATGTTAATTTAATATTTTCTGATTTTCTTTGTCTGGTCAATCATTTGATTTTATAATTTACTAAACATTATTTTTTAATTTTTTTGTAGAGTAATTTTTATATGAAAGCTTGTTTAAATAAATTATCCACCTGTGTTTTATTTTGTACTTTTTAGTATTAGATTTTGTTTATTTTTTGTCAAATTAGCAAAAACTCGACTCTCCTATCATTGCTATCATTTTCCATGTCGCCCCTCCCCACCTCCTCAATAGGGATGCCAGGATTGTCACATTTCCACAGGCCTTGTTTTTAGATAGTTAGTCTGTATAACAAGTTGGTTAAAATAACTTGTTATACACCCATTCTAGGGTTATACACCCATTTCTATATCCACCCATTTCATCCCCTTAGGGGTAAATTTTTGTATACTGGTACTGAATCATATATTTTCACGCAAACGAGACTTATCTGTAAGATTTCAGCACGATTAGAAACTTTAAAGTGGCTGAAATATCAATTTCGAGACGGAAGGACAACATTCATTCCTATGGGGTATGTTAAATAAAAAGTTGTAAAAGTTCCTACTTTCGTAGGAATGTATCAAATAAATGTCTAGCGTAAAATGATTTACGTATGTATATTTTCGATACATAAATACATGTGATAGCAGAATATTATTGTAGACACACACAATTGAGACATCAGTACCATAAATGCAGATCAATACCATAATTACACAATAATGAAAATGTTAATCTTAAATATGAAGAATGTTTTAATTAAGAATGTTGACTATGTACTTCTTAAGTTAACGAGTTACATGTGATTTCAATAAAATATATGGTTTTTAGAGTTTCCAATTATATAGTTATCTTGGATATTTTCGATTTTATAAATTTGATGACATTTATATTCTTATACAATTAGAATCTAGATTGATTTGAAAACTATTATTTTCTGTCACTTCTGCGAGTTATTATTGAGCTTTCATGATCTGAATATTTTTTTCAACTTTCTAGGTGCTCTATTTAATCTGATATAATTAAATTGTTATCGAAATTGTATAAATATTATTTTTCTTTGTAAAGTTAGTTTTGCATACCATCGAGAAGGCTTTTAAAATATATGAGAAAGTATGTTCAATGATTTTTGCGGCACCAGTTTTAGGTTACAATTTTATTTATAAAATATGCAGAAAATATACTGAAATCCACCTTATCAACGGTTGAAGAGTTTATTAAATAACAGTAATGTGTCGATAGAGTTATCAATCAGTTTTGACGTTGTTCTTTGTCAAAAGTCTATTGACATTCTTCATGAAATCAACGTCACAAAACAAATAGCTTTAACGACGTTTACAACACTGAATTATAGTGTATCATATTAAGACAGTGTTAAAGACAAGAAATGTAATGAAATGCTTCTGGCGAATTTCACTGAATTCTCGACTTTCACTAACACACACCAAAATATTCCGAACACATGGAAGCTTAACCCCTCACCGTGTTAATTTTTTTGCCACAATGAAGTAGTTACGTCAAGAGATTTTTTAACGAATGATTGAAAGCAAGTTATTAGTAATTTTATATAGTATATATTTTGTTTAATTCTTATTTGTCTGCATATCGATGGTAAAAAAACGTGATTAAGTTGTATTTTGTTTCCATTTTAAAATTTTCCCTGATTCTCAATATTGAATTTGAAAGGTGGTAGGAAAGGAAAGAGAAAGGAAAATTTCTGACGATGATAACGATGGGTACTTACGGGGAGGAAGTTGAGGTGATGAAAGTTGCGGTTGAGCAGTTAAAGCGTGACCAAAATACAAAGTACCTCTGCAAAACTGACGCCGCTCAGCGTAAACATAATTATAAGTTGAAAGTGCATCAAAATTCAGAGAAAGTTCCACGAAGATATAAGACCGTAAAACGATACAACAGCTCTCACTTTCAGATAAAATCCTCTATAACTTCCTAGTTACCTTAGCAAGACTCCTACATCCTGTGAAGAATGATATATCCTATAATCAAATAACTCAAGATTAATATAAGGTTTTATTTGTAATTTTATCATTAGGTGCGACTGATAATATGTAGCATATCGTGTTACTGCTATAACATTAAATTATGAATGGTCAAAACAAATGTTAATATAAATATTTTCTTATTAATTTATGTTCCATATTATTACATACAAAATCAAATTAAATTATGTAGCAGTAACATGATATGTTACATATTATCACATCCATGGATGTTATTACTCACTTGCATAGATATTACATGTGAAACACACGGAAGACATTCTGTGTTCAAAGATATCGAACGCGAGACAAACGAATGTTTGTTTACTCCAAAGAACGACAGATGTATACACGTTCGTAGGCAAGAAATTATGTTGTATTGTCAAGAAATACGAACGTTGCTAGGAAGGTTCCAGAACAGCTGTCAATGCAAGACTAATTGTCAAGAAACGCTACATAATAATTTAATTTGGTTTTGTATGTAATAATATAGAACAAATTAATAAGAAAATATTTATATTAACATTTATTTTGATCTTTCTTAATTTAATCACTTTAATGTCATATTTTGGATATTGACTAGATCTATACCATAAAACAATTGTATCAAGGGTAATTTTTGTAAATCGTATTTGTAATTTTTCTAATGACACAATGTAATATACACGATGTATTATTTATTTATACATCATAGTTTTGATATTTTTCTTTTCTCCAAACTGTACTCTGGTATTCATTTTCTTCAACCCTGACTAAAAACTAATATAGTTCGAAAAGTTGGCACATACATAAATAGTATTATTTCTTTCTTTTCTTGATATTATTATTTAGAAGGTCAAGGAAAATTTCGATAACTAAATGTAACAACAACTATTACAGCTCTAATTTAAATTTCTAAAACACTGTTAGACATATAGCAATGAAGGAGAAAAATGTAAATGAGAATAGAATTGATCGCAATCGCTTATATATTTTTAGGACACTTTCAGTGCCAAAAAGTACTGCAAATACAAATGGCAACTGTCTATTGAAATAGTTAATCTTAAATTTAGTGTTATTTTAATACTTACGATTTGTAAACAATATTTTCTGAATAATCTATAGTTTGAAAATCGTATTTGTGAAATAACATTTTTGTGTTTTGTTATGTTAGTATTCTGTTAATATTATAACATGTAGCAAACTATTTTTATTCTTATCGTAGAAGAGTGTTAAAATATTAAATCAGCCTCTGCCTTAGGACCCTTGATCGGAATTGATGGGATGGTCCCTTGCTTGCTTGAGAGTAAACTAGTTCATTGTCCTCCTCGTGGTCATATGCAGTTTGTGAATGCTTTTTATACATTAAACTAAAATTTAAAACTTAAATGAAAAGAGAAGAATACAAGTTAAGGAATGTAAAAAGTAATTTGGTCATTCTTTTAAGTTAAAAATTGCAAGAGTTAAATGAAAGATTTATAGTCGTATACTCCCGTATGTAGTCCAGTGGATTTAGACTAAACTTTTAAAGTTAAAAATTATTGTTAAATTGATCAGGTCGGTGTTAAATGGCAATATATTCTTATCTTTTTCAAGTTTTTGATGAGTTTTGATACTTTCCTTACGTAGAAAAGCAGGAAGTATACTGAATCCTCGTAAGGGTAAAAAACACTGCGAACTCTGCACACGGGCATCGTTCGTCATGTCACGTATTGTTCTAATGGTAGAGGACAGACTTTCTTCAAGTCTCTTATGTTTATCTGAACCACGTGATCAAGAACTACTATCGGCGGAGGAAAGATCTTCTATCTAAGGTTTCGTGTTCACTTTTCCCTTACGTTCTTTCGTTTTTTTAAATTGTGACCACAGTATTGAGTTGTTGACAATTGGTATAGGACGGATAGGTGATTTTGTTACATTGGTGTGGCTTGTCTTTGAACTACCGTAGCCGCATTCAGTAAATTGTCTAATGTTTTACTTAATAGTCTGTATAGTATTAATTAATAAAGGAATTTGTTGAAAAAAATGTATAAGTTATATGCCATCTCTCGTAATCCCCTCCATCGATAATCGAGACGTCGACATCCAAAAGTCTACGGTGTTTTACCATAATTTCTCAAAAATATCATTAAAATCTTTGTTCTGTCATAAGCACATTCATAAGTGGTAAAGAAGAAGAGAGAATAAAGGCCGTTTAAAGGATAACACTTCAATGACAGTATTAAATTAAATGAGAGATAAAATTTCATATACACGCTTCTAAAAGTTAAAATGTCAACATAAACAACTTTCACAAGTAGAAAGACCTAGTACTACACTTGATCGGCACGTAACTTAGCACTTTTGATATCCATTTCCTAACACGTCTCTTGTGGCGTCTGGACCAATCATCTTGACGCCTCTTCTTCTCAGTGGCTTGGTCAATGGACAGTCGCCACCGTTTTCTCACTCTGATGTCATCCCCACGTCGTACTACACATTTTAGTGACACTCGTGCACTCGCTACTCTCTTCTATCGCTCTCTTATTAACACAAATCGTCACATTATACCTAATCTCTCCTCTTTCAATGATAAACTTAACTTTCTCCCGTCCCCCTTCAGATTTCTTCTGACCTATTTCTTCCCATAGTTTCTTTTTCTTTCTTGTTTCATTTTCATTATATTACTTCTTTGAATTTTATACCTTTTGTTTTATTATTTTCGTCCTATGTTTTATTCATTAGTTTTATTATTTTCCTCCTTTCAATTCATTTTCATTATTTTCAGTTACGGCGTCGTCGATCCATTTTGTCTCTTTTTACACATTACAGATTTAGAATTGTATCCCTTATTTCCTTTCATTACTCACCTTATTACTTCTCTTTGTTTCATTTCCCCCACCCTATTCCTTCCATTCCCTACCCTCCTCCTTTCTTCCTTCCGTCTTTCCTTCTGTCTTCCTGTCTGTCTGTCTCTCTCATTCTTTCTATCTTTCTTTTTCCTTTTCAATTTTGTTGTCCTCCTCCAATTTTGTCCCTCTTTACACTCTCCTTCTTCCGCTTCGCTAGGCCCTCGTGCGGCTGCACATAAGCCGCAGGCGCTCCCCGAAGTCTAAGTAGCGTGGCTCGCCGCCAAACCCAATCCTTCTCGGTTATTGGGAACATCAGAAGTCGCGCACCAGAGGGCGTGGAGCGGTGGGATGGTATTGCTTCCCTGCTGAAGATGATGGAAGATCACATACAGAAGCTATTAGAAGAGCAGTGAAGATTCTATAAAGATAATGAGAGTTTATAACCATCTATTATCAATGATTTTCCAAAATCGTGCCGTATATAAAAATTTGTTCACTTTTATTTGTATTTACAATGGCATCTTTTGAATTTTATGAGAACCTAGGATGTCAACAAGCTTGCAGAATTAACCATTCGGAAAAAAAGAACGTGCTTGTTAAAAAATACCTAGCAAGAGTGAGGAATGTGTGTTGTACATATCTTAATAATAAAAATAATTCCTAGGCAATTAACACCTTTGCAATCTCTGTCCTTACATATTCGTTTGGCGTTATCCTGTGGTCTAACAGCGAACTGGACAATATCGTGAGACAGCTCAGGTTAGATTTACAAAATTTCGAAAACATCACGAGAAAGCAACACTATATGGTTAACGTTTACCTAGAGTTGAAGGTAGAAGAGGGATAATTTAAATAAAAAATCTTCATAATGGACAAATCTGTCAGCTGAGACACTATTTTCACGAAAGGAAACAAAACTTGACATTACACAAAAGTGTGTGAACCTCAGATCTTAAATATACACCTGTAAACCTGGCCCAAGATAATGAAGTGATTCGAAATAATGCAGAAAAATGCAACGATTGAGGAAGTATGGCTTTTTATGGAACACATCCGCATGACCTTGACCAGATATGTGTCGTCAGTGTCGCGTCGAACGTATGGCTCAGGCATGGGGAACTCTTCCCGGAGACCGAAGGATTTATGATGACTATGCAAGATCAAGTCATCAAAACAAAACAAAAATCAAGAAATACATAATTAAAAACCCAGAAGCTAGATATAATAGACGCAGAAAATGTAAAGAGAAGTCTGAGACCATGCAACATAAAGTTGGAAACTAAAGATGTTACAAGAGAAAATACAGTACTATAAGTATGATCCACCACCGGTGCTTGAACCCGAAAGATACACTCTTTATTATGATAGGTCAATAATTATTTTACTAGTACTAAATGTCTAGTTTTATTGTTCTTGAACGTTCATTTGAGATGACAAAGCCTAAAAGTAATTGTTTATATTCACTTAATAAGTGTGTTAAATCTTCTAGATCATTGATACTTCTTTTTTGTGAATATTCTTAGTACAATACGTTTTCTGTTATTTTAGGTACTACACTTCGAAAGAAACACGAGGTAATGGAAATTGTTTAGCTATATTTTGAAGGTAATGTAAAAAACAAAGTCGAATCTAAAATTACTCATGGTTAAAAAATAAGTATTTGATGTTTTCCTCAGAAGCGAACACTAATAAAATATTCTGTTTACAATCTAAAATGTATATTCAAGTAGAGCATACGAAAACATAGTCTATATCAAGAGACAAAACTGCAATAATGCTTGGTCTTATATACTTATTTCGGACAAAATAACTTCAAATTATTGGTGTTGTGAAAATATGTAGTTGATAAATTTCGTATCTATTTGTAAGAAACCACCAAAAAACGTTACCAAGGATAACGCAGAGAGTTGCGGAGACGAAGCAGTTCCAGTCCGAGATGCCTGCCTCACATACAGAGCGCTCGAACCTCACTAGTGTGTTCGCTTCATTTACGGTCTAGAAGGTGTACCCCAAGGGTCATCAACAAGGCCGTACATCTCTCTGTGTGTCTCACTTATTCTCTGTTGGGACCGAGGTTTCTCTGACATATATCTAGAGCTGGAGAGCACGTTTTGGGTCGTTTGAGGTCAACGATGTGAGCACAAGAGCTCGAATAATATTTGAGCGCTTGTTCCACGTGCGGAGTAAAAGGATGAACCACGTTGAAGGGGATGATATGATTCAAAGGGTAAGGAAAGGGAGCTTGTAAATGTCATTTTACATTTGAGAATAGAAATAGCAGTACATACACTGTTGGTTTTCAGGTATTCCCTGGAACGATGTACCGTTTTTGTACACATTTAAAGTGGATATATTTCCTACTAATGCACCATGATTCATTCAACCCATCAAAACATTATTTTTCTCGCATATCACACTATAGTTTTATTTCTCACAATAAAAATACCATTACTTAACTAGTACTAGTGTTAACTCACAACTTCCCAGTACGTACTCGTGGAGGACTGTTTACTACGTCAACAGCCAGGTGAATATTGCGAAGGACCGGGACTCGAATCCGGGACCTCCTGCTGTGGACATAGGTGTTCTATCCCTACACCCTCTTCTCTCTCTCTCTCTCCTGTTAATATTAGTGTTATCCGCTTCTGCTTTGATTGAATCGTAATAGCTACTTGAAGAAGATAGGGATTATATTTCAGGTTAAGTTTACAGAACATATCTCATTCACGTTTGGAAAGACAATACCCTACATTCAATTCTCCACCAATCTATGATAACAATATATCCCAGATAATAAGCTACACCATGGATCCTAGAGAGCTAATCTGATTTAAACTATACTCTAGAACCAACCCAACCACATCGTTCACTGAGTCGGGTCAATCTCTGAGCTCCACATTGTAGTACGTACCTGCGAGGAAAGAAATTGTCGTGGTTAGCGTGGAGGTGTAGTTAAAGTTGTAACTAGATCTCCGCTCCCCACAAGATAAATAAAATATACTTTCAGTTTCAACTTCTGTTTGCCTTGTGGCAATTTATTGAGTACAACAAAGTGAAGAACTAGAAGAACGTTTGGAAATTAAAACACCATGTGGTAACACAGAAACCTGGGTTTCGCCGTGACTTGTAGTCTAGACGTCTATGACGGCGATGCGTGGCCTGCGTCCTTCTGATGTTCGTGGCGTCGAAGATGACGCGTGGCTTGCGTTCATGGGAAGTGGGACGCTTCTCGTGGATCTAGTAGTGATGCCTCGTCGTTTTCATATTCCAGGTGATGCGTCGCTCCGGGTTTGGAGACTTTCCTGGAGAGTGTCGAATTTCTTCACGTTTGGCGAAGTCCTGATAGCTCGTAGCTTTGTCGCGATATTTATATTAGCGAGTCCCGGGTCGTGGGAACACGCATTTAATAAGGCTTGACGCTTTTGGATCTCAAAACTTATAGTGAGCGAAGTTTGTTGAGATCAAAGATTGCAATATTCAAGAGCACGCAGAATGTAGCTGGACATGACCTGACCGTGCGGAATATTGAGTGAGAATGGTTTGTTATCCGTCGCCTAGTTAGGTCATTAAGAATGAAGATAGATGAAGGAATGAAGATAGCTGAAGGTCTAAGTTGCCTTGTATCTATTTTGCCTTGAAGGGAGTGGTTTCAGAGGGTGGCGTCACAAGGGTTGTTTGTTTATCCTTACTCCTCAGGAGATATACAAGTAAAGTATTTCATTTATGACGAACGATACATTCGCTTAATACTCCTTGTCCTGACCTTAGTATGTGTTGGCCTTGGGACGTTGTAGTGCTTTGGACTTCTCGTATGCAAGAGGCCATGCCGCGGGAGTACAATCGTAAACAGTAAACAATGGTGACATGATATATTTTGAATCGTGGCATTCATTTAATGATGCTGTTGGAGAGGTATCTTCGTAGAAAGCTATGTTCCTACATCGTCAACTACTTAGCGCATGAGAGCTGGTTGACGTGGGCAAGAGCATTTAGCGGGGAAGGAGTGAAATGTAGAAATGAGGATGCATTTCTTACAAAATAATGATATCAGGTGAACACTAAATAAAGAAGAAAATTGTCCTGGGTGTTTGTTAAACTTACAGGATGTCTTATTCGCACGTATTTACTTTCAAACAGGTTTTTCATATATATTCTTCTTCTTCGTCTCTCCCTTTTGCCTTTCAGCGTCGGGTTAGCCATTTCAGATATCCCTTATTATCTACAGCCTTGCGCTGAACCTCTTGCACCGTTGCTCCTCTCTTTCTACATATCTCTTCAATGCTCTGATCCAATGATCCTCGAGGTCTGCCCATTGCTCTTTTCCCCTCTGGCCTTGCATTCCATATTGCTTTGGTTTTCCTGTGGCTTTCCATTCTTGTCACGTGACCAAACCATTTTAAACTCTTTTCTTCAATCGTCTGTACTAATGGATTTTGCTTAAGCTCTTTTATTTGTGTGTTTCTTATAGTCTCTTTTGGTTTTTCTCGCTATTTTGCGAAGAAATTTCATTTCTGCCGCAGTTAGTATGCTTTCCATTTTTCTATTTATACGTAAGCTTTCTGTAGCATAAATTAATGAATTCTTATAGACCGCGTTAAATATTTATAGTTTTGGTTTGTTTCCTATTCTCATGTTCAGTACGTTATTGTATACTTGGTAGTAAATTTTATTGGCCTTTTCAATTCTATTATTTCTTTCGGCATCTTGCCTGCCATCCTCTGAGATCACTGTACCTAGATATTCATATGTCTCTACTTGTTCTAATAACCTTCCCTCCTAGGAAACATTGATTTCTTTTCTGTCCCTACCTATGTGCATAACTTTACTTTTGTTGGCATGAATCTTCATTCCTCTATCCTGTAATACACTTGCCCATTCCTGTATTGCTACCTTAATCTCCTCTGCATTACCAGTGATTAAAACTATATCATCCGCATGCACCAAGGACTGTATCCAATCCGGTTGCATCCTCCAATTTCCAACTTAATATTTCTTAGTTCTCCTTTTTGTTTGTTTTATGGTTTGGTCCATGAAAATTATAAATAGTAGTGTGCTTAATTAATCTCCCTGTTCAATTCCATTTTCCATTCTAAATTGGCCACTCTTCTGTCCATCTAATCTAACCTGTCCATATACATCTTTATAAATACATTTTATAACTCTAATGAGTTTCTTTTCTAAAGCTTTCCATAGTTTCTTTTTTGAAACCATGTCAAAGGCTAATTTGAGGTTATGTATGCAATATACATACCCTTCTGTATACTTACAGCTTTATCTATGAGTCTTCTGATTATGTGGATATGGTCTTGAGTCTGTCTAAATGGTCGGAACGCGGTTTGTTCTTCCTCAAATTACTGTTTAACAAAATCAACATTCCTGAAGACTAATCCTTCCTCGTCCGTCTCGCTGGGTCCATGCCTCTCACACATTTTCCCCTCCATGTCAAAAGCCTCCACGGAGCTTTCCACTTCTGGGCGTCTTCGTTCGTGCCTCTCACACACTTCCTCCGACACTCTTTCTGTCTCCTCTCGGAAAAGGTCTGCGTAATACTTCCTCCATATTTCTAATTTTCTCTCGGGATTTGATTCCATCTCATCATCACTGTTTATTACATTTCTCACTGGCTTTTTATATTTACTTCTCAGTCCATTAATGGTTCGCCAGTACAGTCTCTTGTTTGCTCTGTAATTCTTTTCGAGTTCGTTTCCGAATTCTTCCCAAGTCTGCTGTTTCGACCGTTTGACCGCTATTTTCGCATTGTTTCTAGCTTCCCTGTATTGTTCCCAATACTCATGTCTTTTGATCAGTAAATATTTAAGGTAAGCCTTCTTTTTTATTTTAACCAGTTCTTTATCTTTCATTTCACCATGTAGTTCTTTTGAATCTCGTATTTACTGTTTTTGAACCGCATACCTCCGTTGCCGTTTCAATTATAGCTGTTTTGAAGGTACCCCATTTTCTTTCCAGGTCCCACTCTTCTGTATTGCCATATTTAAGTAACTTGATATGTAGTTTTTCTTGATGTACCTTTCTTTTCTTGTTCCCCGTAGTTCTTCGACCTTTATTTTTGAATACTTTTTAGTCTTTACACATTTCTGGACCTTGACGTTAACTTTCATTACTACCAACTTGTGTTCAGTGCTAAGCTCCGCACTCCTATAGATTCTAATATCTTCTACTGCATATCTAAATGCTTCGGTGAATGTGAAGTAATCTATCAAACTTTTGTATTCTATATGATTTTTTACTGTTCTGAATGTAAATTTATGTATTGATTTGTGTGGAAACCAAGTGTTGTCTATCAATAGCTGGTTATCCACACACATATCTATCATGCGTGTTCCATTCTCGTTTCTGATTCTTTCTGCTCCATGCTCTCCCATTCTTCCTATCCCCACTCTTCTATCGTTGCCTATCCTTGCATTCCAATCCCCCATGATTATAATGTGGTTGTTAATCTCTCTACTAATGTTTATGGTCCTCTGTAACTGCATATAGAACGCTTCTTTTCTAGTATTTCCTCGTCGTCAGGTGGAGCATATATATTAATTAAAGTCACTCTTTCTTCAAGTTGTATATCCAGTTTTATAATTCTCGAGTTTACGAGTTCCCAAGACAGGACTCTAGCGTTTATATCTGGGTCAACTATTATTCCTACTCCGTCTTTCGCTCTTGTTTTCTCTCCAACTCCTGAAAATCTCAGTACATATCCCTTATATAATTTTACTTCCCCATTTCCTTTCTTTTTTGTTTCGCTGATACCCAATATCTTCAATTTGTATTTTTTTCCATCTCTTCCACTATTTCTACTTTATTGTCTGTTAAAATGTTATGTTCCATATACGTATTCTCATACCATTTCGAATGCGTGGTTGTCTTTCTGTTGTTGATTGATTTCCGAGGCTAAATATTTGCCTCTGAATCTAATGCAACCCATGAGTGGGTGATTAACCCTACGTCATGGTGTCGGACGGGCTACGACCCTCAACGTTTCCCGGCTAAACGCGGTTTTCTGTCGGGGTATCCTTCCCTTGGCCTTTGGGAATCCCTCCCCCTCCAAGCAGCAGGTGGAAAGGAAGCGGGATTGGTTGGGGAAAAGAGGTCGTTGTGGAACACACTTTGTCTGGTACCTCAGCTGAGACCTGTCCGGCTTGGGTAGCCCTGCTGGTAGTTACACTACCGCCGGCATAGCTCTCAGCATCGATGGTACGCGCAAACTCTCGCCACCCACACGGACAGTGCTTCGTTAAGTTGATGATCCCTGGGAGGGGTATTTCATACACTTGCGTTAAATATATTATTGACATATGTGGTGTACTACTGCAAATACACCCAAAAATAATCAAGAAATGGATACAGTGAACTCATAAAATTACGTTCTAGGAGATGTAATTAAAACAGTTAATAATTGCAAATACGCAATTGAAGAAAAATCAGTACTGGCAGTGCTCTGCGAGGTTTAGTCACGTTGTAAACAAATTCTTATATTGTAATTTTTCTCCGGTTTTCCTTCCGGTAGAGGCGGATTTCTTATACATGATCTCTAGGCTTTGTCTAGGGGCGTGTTTATTGTAACATAAATCGTGAATTTTGTGTTATTTCAATTCTTATGATTTTTAAACACTATACTCAGAATAATCTATAGTTCGATAATAATTTGCACATGTAAATTTTTTGCGTTAAATTACAAACATATTGACATTCTATTAGTATTATAACTCGCAGCTAACTTTTTATCTTATCTAGGAATTTTTGCTGAATTTTTTGAATCCNTTGATGGGGCTTCCGGGGAGTAAATTAGTTTGTCTTCCACGTGGTCATACGCAGTTTGTACAGTTTTTGACAATAAATTAAAATGAAATTAAATTAAATTAATTATATGTGTACTAGATGTAGTTAAAAATCAGGGAAGCAGATTTTTATTTTTAATAAATTGTCCGTAGAGCTTCTATTTATTAGAAAATTACTCAGAATAAAAATTGGATTCAAGAATCCTCAATGCAATTGACAAGAGGAGTCTAAGTGGCACATGTCCAATTGCCGTGTGTTGAATCTGCTACTGGTGAATAACAATTCTTAAATCAAATTTCAAATACAGAAAAAGTAGAAATATTTTATATACATTTGAGATAAATTTGATTTCAATATAAAATTTTTGATGTTTCATTATATTTTTAAAAATACTTTTGAAATTTTTTTTTTTTAATTCTTTTAAAAATACTTTTAAAAGTTTCTAATTACTTTCCATAATCAGAACCAGAACTAATGGAGCAGATAGTGAATAGACGAACGTATTCTGCGAGGTGGATCTCTTTTACTCTGAATCGTCACAATCCACAGCCGTTTCACTGAATGGCATCGAGGCAGTCAACGCCGAGTCAAATCTGCATATCGTTAGTAGTTCGATAATCGAGTACACAACCACGCTCGTTAAGACAGGAGGGAATTCCCCTATCTTTCTCTGTTAGACACGTAGTCCTCGTTACCTCGTCACGAACGGAGTAAAATGAAGTGATATCGACAATAGCTTCTGGGAAGCGTTCGGGTGATAAAGCTGGCATTATTTTGAACACTTGTCCTCGTGCACTGAAGTACAAATACTAGAGGATTCTTCAAAGGCTCCTGCGAAAAATCGTTTAATATTCTGATGTGCAGATCTTGTCGCGCCCTGTAATGTTTTAGTAGGTATTTCACTCGTAAATTATATTTTAAAGCTTCCTTAACGAAATATGCAAGTAACGACTGTTGAATTGTTTGTTAATTTCTTATTAAAAGTAATTAAGAGCACGCTGAATAGTGGGCCGCCAGGTTCACTTATCTCCTGTCTGGGATGTGTCTTAAGTATTCCGGGGTTTAGGTCTGGGTGGAAATGGTGTACAGTTGTGGAAGGCGAACGGGTGGTGTAGTGGTTAACACCCCTGCGATCAAAACAGGAGTTCCGGGTTCGATTCCCGGCTCGTCCCCATTTTCATCCGACCGAAAATTATCACATATCTTCTCCACGTGTATGCTTCACGGAAGAAATATATTTGTTATATGAAATGAGATATATTTGTTAATATACATTTCATAATTTTAATTGAATTTAATGTGTGAAAATGAATCATCATAAGGTCTGCTCGTCTGTTATTCAATCAAAATGACCTACATTAATGAAAATTACCTCAAAATGATAATTAGCTACTTACAGTTTACATATACTAATTATTTCAAGCAGTACACTTCGTGCTTCACATTTATACTCATTCCATTTATTTTAGGCGACCCGCCTCGAGATCACACTCAAATTATTATCTTGTGTTCATTTTTAAAATTTAGATAAAAATTGCATGTCTAAAGTATATTTTAAGTTAGTTAAGCTATTTCTTTAAACACAGCTTTGTAACAGCGGAAACGCGAGTTCAAAAACACCCTTAAATTCAGTGTTTTGTAGGAAAAATAATAGAGGGGTACAGAGATGTAGAATTTATCTCGTTTGAACGTTGTGTGTGTACGTATCTGCAACAAAGGATGAGAAATAGGGATACGCATGATTTTTCAAATTTCATGTACACAGTGATTTTCCGGTTTTTTTTTAAGGTCAAGTGTACAAAAAATTGCATCAAACTCCGAACACGTCTGCAGAAATTAGTTTAAAAGAAAGAAACTTTAGTTACGTAAAGAGTTTACATTGTATATCCCAAGCATTTAACATTCGTACAAGCCATTTGCACATTGAAACTTCATTTAATTTAATCGTAGTGAAATGAGCGTATTTCCCAACTATATCTCAAGACTACGTGCGTATGAAGACTCTCAAACTAGCAAGAATATGTATTATACTCTGATGGCATCCAAACACTGTCACTAATTTTATATATTCTAGATATTACTTGGAGCGAAGGAACTTTTTCGGAATGTTGTTCACGCTAATATATATGAAAATAATTTTGATCGTCATTTTCCTTGACTAAATTTTAAAAAATCATTCCTTTTCCTTTTCCAGTTCCCCCTTTGCCTGCTGGCTTGTCTTCTTGCATCGCCTATGCTGCCAGCAGCAGGTAGGTACTCTCAAAGAGAAGATTCAAGTTATCTTCCGCTGTCGCCTGCAGGAACGCTGGCGACTGCCGTCACTTTACCTGAACCAACAACAGAGACCGAAGACGAAGGGCCCATTCAGGAAATCCTGATAGGCTATCTCACAGGTAAGTTCATAAACAGATGGGTTCTTAACTCTACAGATTGCATATTACTCACTACGTTGGTTCACGATGTAATGTATAACCGAGATTTTGTGAATGAATTAACAATCTGCTCGTATCCATGATTCGCTAGCATATGGATGTGATTAACGAGAATGTGTCCGGTTTTGAATAATCTGTTTTGTAATAAGATACATTTATCCAATGAGAATAATACGCACAAATATACTAATCATATAAAATTTAAAAAATGTATCCCACATTTATTCATCAGAACGAACAATATACGATTAAATTCGTAGTGATCAGTACAAGTACCACTCGTGAATTTCTTTCTTTTCCAATTTAAGTAGGCCAATATAAATGTTTGTAAGACCATAATAATGATTTGTGGTTGCACTATTTTTAATATTTTTTATGGAACAGGTTCGGTTTAATTTGTTTTACTCTTTGTATTAAATAATTTGAAATGATTTTTAAGCTATGGAATCATCGCAGATATAAACGTTCAATAAAAGAAAAACAGTTAATAGGAATATGTTTGATATATATAGGCCACTCACCATAATTAATAATTAATTAATAATGAAAAGCTTCAATAAATATTGACACATCCGCTAAATATTTTATTGTTTATAATAAATGCAGAAGACGTAGTTCAAAAGTATAAAATTATCTTTCTACATTTTTTATGAAGAAGGGTCGCTATGTACCACCTGTTGCTATAGGGTCGAAGCGTCGTCCATGGGACGCGAGAGGCTACTCGAAGCCTGGCCTCACAATCAGTGGCGCCGTGACGTTGGCGCTCTCTGAACTCAATGCCAGTGAAGCTCTGCGACGTCGTCGTCTGCGCCTGGCGCTGCGCGTCGCTGAGACGTACGGTGAAGAAGCGGAGAGTCTGCACCAGACGGCGTTGCTGTGGCGAGCAGGCGTCCATGCCTTCTTGGGGCCTCAAGAGACGTGCGAGCACGAAGGTCGACTTGCCGCTGCTCTCAACCTCCCAATGATCTCTTACGTAAGTCATCAAAAAAAACTTAAAAATAAGTTAATTTCTTCTACAATTATTCAAGGATTTCTACAAATTCTGACGTTTTAAGGGTGAATTGGTTTAATGTGATATTTCGAGTTTTGGGGATTTTCATTATATTTTATGAAGTAATCATCGTTTCCGTATGTAAATGTCCTTAATTCATATATTAAATGTGAATGTAATGTGAAATGAGATTTTTCAAAGTTCGTTTTATTCACTATTTCTTGTAAAATAATTGAGTTATCATCTCGATTTTTGTATGTAAACGTATTTATTCTTATATTTTGAAACGGATTGTTTTCTTCTTTGACACTTCATCCTTAGGGGATGTTAAGGAGAAGAAAGGTTCTAGGAGGTTTGTCGTTTGCGGTAACGACATGTTATACTATTTTTGCTTCATTTTGAAAGCTGTTCAGATACCAACTATCTTTTAAGGTTTTTGTTAAATTAAATATCTAAAAACGAGTTTTTGGGTTATTCGATACTTCTCTTTTAATGGTGTGGAAAGGAATAGACAAAAGTTTGAGTTGTTTCAAATGACTGACATATTCATCAAAACAGAGAGAAGAATATGTATGGTAGAAACTGAACATTAAAATGAGTTGCTGCAAATTGTGAAGTCATGTTGAGAAAGGGATGATTTAGAATGAATGTGTTTCAATATGAATTTTGTTTTTTCGCTAAATTTCTTGAAATAATTAAGGTATTTTCACGATTTTTTTGTACAAACGTACTAATTTTCTCAGCAGTAAATAAAAACGAAGAGTAAACCGTATCTCAACAAAAAAAATCTCCCGTGCCATGCAGGGCAGAGTGGGCTAGTATTATTGATAAGAACACTGACGGTTTCTAGAATGTAGACAAAACATTGCGTCATTGAAATTAAAAGCATATTACGTATATCAATATAGATAGTATTTTTAATATATTGATAAAATAGCGGAATAAATTTAATTATATAAAACTACAAAAACTAGGGACCAAACTTTGTGTTATTGACATTAAAATCATTTTACAAATCTTCCCATATGTCGTATTTTTTAATAATTCAAAGATAATGAATTTGCCGTGTTCGTCTTCAAAATAGTGAAAGTCTTGTAAATCCATACAAGACTTCCATCCATATAATGTCATTAATATCACAATTTAATGGTCCACCCTTTTGTTATGCTAATACTACGATCGTTATGCATGCTGATTGGTCACAAAGTCATTCTACTTTGTTGATTACTTTTTCGATGTTCTAAAGTGCCTCAACGAATATAAAAATATTTTTTGTAAACTGTTAGACATTGTGACTACTCAACATTCGAATACAGATGATATTAAATAAAATAATTCATTTAATTGCTTAATACCTCTATATTCAGATAATGTAGTGATATGTGGCATATTTTTTCTTAGTTTTATTTATTTTCGTTTTATAAGTGCACTAACCCAGCTCAAAATTAATCAGTATTTATTAAGCGGAAACGATCAAAGTATTCGTCTTATATAAACTGCAAAATTCCAAAATATTTTCGTGAGTGAATCATTCCTAAATGGGGAAGTCCATAATGTTTCATTTGTAATTTAGTTTTCTTTTTTGTCAGATTTTATAAGTCTTGAGTAAGATATTTCATTTTAGAAGAAAATACTGGCTAAAAAATAAAGAAAGAACGACTTACAAGTATATAAAATAAAAATAATATTTAGAGAAGTATGTTCCATTAATTTGGAGTACATATCAGTAACCAGTAACGATAACTAGTCAAGGTAACAGTGACACCATTGTCTTCTAAAAAATACGGATCCAACATACCAATTTTGAAATCTGTACCCCAAACCGGAACTTAAGAGCTAAGAAGTGGACGGTGATGGAATTCCTGAGGGCTGCCGTGACACCTGTAACTTTTACTTATCGATTCTATCTGAAAGATGGAAATTATCATTGTCTGTTAAAGATAACGCACGAATATAACTCAGAATGATAAATCTTAATTGATCAGTTGGAGGAATTCAAAATCCTTTAATTTTGTTCTTGTAATATTACAACTTTTCAAGGTATCATTTAAACATCTGTGTAAAGAATTGCGTTTTAATAACTATAGGGCAGTAGCGTGTTTTCGGACCGAGTGCTATGGTGAGAGCTAAAGTGATGCATTCACAACAGCATCATTTTCGGGCCTTTTGGTAAAACTGAATCGTCCGGGCGATTTTCGTTTATACCGAACAGGTTTGAAATTAAGGTGTAAATAGTCTTCTGGCTCAGAACTAAGAAGAACAAAATGAATGTGGGTCTCTGAGAATCAAACTCGTTGTCAATTATATCGCTGAATTTGCTAGACCTAGATCGGCTTTTTAACGTACTAAAACCATACAGGGGCAATAGTTTCCAACTAATTTAAATGGTAAAACACGGACAAAATCACAGGTTTATACTATAAATTATTTTCTTATTTATTTCACAATAAAACCTCTAAAATATACTCCAATACTAAATAAACTGAAATAAAAGAATTCTGAATTTAACCATTTTAAATAGTTTTATTTTAGGGATGTAATCAACAGATTGCAAATCAACTTTCATCATTGTGTGAATCAAAGTAGACGCAATCAAAAAATTAAATAAGTCTTTTGGTGCAACCTTCATTCATACAGCTCATGCATTCTGTGCATCTCAACCACATTTCAGGATCTCATTCATTTCAAGGACGGGGCATGTTTTCTCGTTGCGAATATGGGTTGCGCCCTGTTTGAAACCGTATACATACTATTTGTAAACCTGAGCCGATGGACTTAGACATGAATGAGTACGTAAGTTATTAACAAAACAAATCCTTAAAATCATTACCGGAAAACCTCTTTTTCAGAGCACGCAATATCCAAGGAGTAAGAATGTTCATATATTTTGTAACCTGAAAATTTACTGGTAACAGGAAAAAAATTCACATGGCAAAGTAAAAGCAGCTATCTAACTGCAACTCGCAAATTGGCATGTCAGGTGTCTCCATTTTAACAAGTTCATATACTGAAGCGTTCGAGCGACTCCTTTAAAAACCATTACGAATAGAAAAACATGCTCGGAAAACCGACCCCGATCTCCCCACTTATATTAAATTCGTACGTACATGTATCATCCGATGAATACATGAACTAAAAGAACAATTGGAAAAGTATTCAATTATTATTAAGTATGTTATTGAAAAAGAATATATAATTAGAATGGAAAATTATGCAAGGTAATTAATTTGTAAAACTTAACATGTTTTTAACTTCGAGAATGTTCATTACATTTCAACAAATCCAGTATATACGCAAATATCGAGAATGTAAAAAGTTATAAAATATATATTCCAGGTAAGAAATGAAAATATATGAAGTGCTAGCTTAGGTTGGTACTCATATGCATTTAATTAACTGAAGTTTCATAAACTACATAGACCTCTTTGAAAGGAAATGTTTCTAATTTCCTCTTTCCTAGGTCAACTTTTCTTCCTTTATTAGATTATTTATTGAATCTTTATATAACAATTTGTCATTTTTGATAATGATACATCTCAGATATTTGGCTTCAAATACACGCGAGTGACGTCGCCAGCCAATGGAAATTTATTCCGCCCTGGTGGTCACAGCATTTCGCTACGTAAAGTGAACCCTACCCCCACCCCCACTCTTCAAAAAGTTTACCTCACGAGAGAAACAAGTGGATAATTTCTCATTCACTCAGACTTACTCAATTCTCACTCAGTCAGTCAAGTACGAGAACGAGAGACTTTTCTAGAAGAACGCGCGTTGAGACGTTGTTGTTCTCAGTATGTTAGGAGAACGCGAGATATTAATTTCTCAATACAATAGTATGTGATTCTATTGGAAAAGTAGTTGCGAGAACAACTCGTTGTATATTGAACTTTTCTTTCGAGTAGAGACTATGAATTGTTAGAAAGTCATATGATTTCGAGTAATATGATATGAAGAAAACTTTATTTCATCATTCTTCATAATTACTGATGGTCAGTTGTATCGAAGCATCACTAGTATGAACGGTTTCCGAAGATGTCCGAACATCCTGGTACATTACTGGTAACAAAAAAGGGCCCATTTATTTTTTCTAAGTCCCACGATTTGACCAGTTTTGGATTTGTTAAGTTTGCAACGCGTCACTCCTCCTGCTTCCCCTTCGACAGGGAAGTTTCGTTCGACCAATCGTAGGTCTGTTTGAAGCGGCTCCCATATTTGGAAGACTAATAGTACCGCTGGTAAATCGTAACGAGATAAAATGTTTCATTACACCGCTATTAAAGAAATATTTTGTATTTTTTTATTATACACATTTTGGACTTCTATAACAAAAATATTCTGTATATTCTTGACTTCAATAAACTTTACCATTCTCTATATTTAAACGACATCTCGAGATTCGTTGTCTCGCAAGGTCTTCATAGGCAATGTAAAAGATATTAGAGTTTCTGTAAAAAACGTTTGCGTAATACTGTGATAAAATATAGTTTTTAACAGAATTTGAATATAATTGCAAGATATCGTATGGAATTGGTATAATTCGAATCACAAATTACTTAAAAATATTCCTATAAATTCTTATATTTATACAGTGAAGTAAAGAAATCAAATCTCATTGCCAACAAGTGATGTGTATTGTCGAAAGTAATTTCACATTTGCAATTCTCTTAAGTTTTTCATATATGTGAAAAGGAATTAAATAAATTTAGAAAACGTTTGTCTCAAATATAAACTAATAACACAAAAGTTTAATTCTCGAGTTATAGATAATATAAAAGTACTTAGGGAACAAATAAATTACATGTTCTAATAATATAATGATCTACAATATAACACTGGTTGTAATCGTGCAGCATATAAAATCGTGGTCGACGCTTCAACATCAAGACGTAAAGGTATTATGAATGATTATAGTACAAGAAGATACTGTGACTAGAGTCGAGCATGTTTTTAATGAATAAGTTATCTAATTTGCAAAGTGGTAATTATTGGTCAATGTAAGGGTTGTGTTGCCAGTATGGTATTTGTGTTTTTGTAATAAATTTTTGTTTGTTGTTCCAAAAGACTATTGATCCCTTTCATTAATTTATATTAAACCTGTAAGTGTAAAAATAATCATTCAGATTTATGGCGTTCAACTTTTTATTTATCATGAGCATAATGATAATAGTAAATGCTTCACATCACAGCATTTATAACATTATAATACTCCTAGAAGTGTTGGTAGGAGCTAGGAGTGTGAGCGATCGACTTTCTGATCGTAATTTGAGCTAGTTGGGAGGAGCGCAGGAGTAAGGCAGGTCAGTTCGGGGCACAAAAGAAAAATTAACTCCAATATACTCTCATTTTGGATGAAATAAGTCATGTCATTACTTTTAAAGTACACTCGCATTCAAATGTGTACTGCATGAATAATGGAGAAACGAATCCAATCAAGAGCCCAACTTTTTATGAGAACTGATCTCTTACCCACAGTAAATTTTCCATGAGAAACCTGTGTTTTCTATCAATAGTTGCCTCCGATGTTTAGCAGCAAAATTGCGACCTGGAAACTCCATTCTGCGAGGCGGTTTAATTGCGATTCCGCTCATGCTTTTCCCCTGCCGGCGGTCGAGTGAACTCCGTCAATTCCACTTCTGACTCCCTCCCGTGCGTGACATGGTTAGAAATCCAAAGCTAATGTGTATTAGGTGTTAGCGCATTAATAGATGGTCACGAGGACACGTGATATGAAATTTACATTGGTATTTGTACAGTAACAGTTCTAGATTAATAATTTCCTGAAATAATAAAATAGTTCAAAGTTATTGGTTTAGTAGACTACATCTGCCTCCCTGGGAGTGGATGGAAGCATTCCTTAATGCTAAAAGTGGTATGGTTACTAAAGGAAAGCACTAAGGAATTGTACCGGGGATATAATTATCCTTAAAAATAAATTATTCTACATGTAAAATGAAATTGTTAAGAATCAGCATAAACACTAGTGGGCAAATGAAGAAACACTCGATTACAAAACGTTTGTGATTTACCCTTCTCTAATTTTTCGTTTTAAAAGATTAATACACGTAGCGAGGTTAAGATAGAGACCATCAATTAAAAACAAAAACAGGTGTCTACTTTGTCACAGTTTTATTTAGCGGCAATCTCTCTGGCTTTTAGCTAGCAAAAACTAGAAAACTCTTTTAATTTTTTTCGAGTTTTAAAGAAATATAAGAAAATGATACTATGTAACAAGGCATCAACAACTATCCGTCGCGTAACACACAGTTAAACTTTAATTTGTAAACATGAAATAATAAAATCATGAAATTAATAATCTATAAAATGATATTGATTCCATCAAAAATATTTTATTTGTTTTCAAATGTAGTCAATACAATACGGAATATTATAATATTGTTTGAAAATAAGATACCAGTATATTGGAAAAGCATACATACGATGTGATTCCGAGAATCTTCTGGAGATTAACTAAGATTTTTTTAAATTTTTAAATTGAATTTGTATGTGTATATATATATATATANACTTTATTTGAATGTTAGTTAATAATACGAAAACTATTATACCCAATACACTTTTAAAAGGTTTTTCAATAATTATAGGATGTCAGGTAGTTAACATTGAGAATTATCTTTTTGTAATTATCCTTTTTAATTGATTTATTTTTTATGGGTATTCTCATTGGATGAGGTAAGGGAAAAACTGTACGTAATTTAAAAAATACTGATTATTCCTTCCAATTCACACTCTCAGTATAAACTACACCATCTTTTATTGTTCTTTTGCTTCAACATCCAGATTCCGACAAAAAATTGCGGACGTACTCACGCCAAAATCACTTAATATTTTTCGACTAATATCTCTTTTATATCTTGTAACTAATTCTATGTTATCCTTTCAAAAATTGTCACAGGAATATAGAAAGAGATATATTAAAATTGTAAGTACTTCAGTCCAACAAGCATACTTTAAGGTTCGTTAATGAAAACATAAAAAAAGATTTCATTATACGAAAATAATTTGGGAGAAACAGAATTAAGTGATAAAGTATACGTTGTACCTTCGTACATTCAATGTGTTTCAAGGACGATTTACAAATTATTTCTACAGGATAACGTAGAATTAGTGATAATATGTAAGAAAATATTAGACGATGTCATAACAAAAAGGTAAAAGGAAAAATCAAATGAAAAAATGTAGTATATTAAATAAATTGTTAAAATTGTCTAGCATGTTACATACGGTAGACAAAACATAAAATTTAAATTAGCATAAAGATTCCATAAAATGACACTTATAGCATACATTTCTCTCTAACAACGGTTCTGTATGCAGTTCACGCGGAAAGGTGAAAAAGTCGAATTTGTCAGAACTATTAATTCCTCCTTTTCTTCCCTTCATTCAATTGGAAACCATTATCAAAATGATATTTTCAGTCACAGACGATGAGTTTGAGTTCTTACTTTATTCTTTCACATACAGTTGAATTATATTGTTAAATAACATATTTTTAATAGTATCATAAGAGAGCTATTGAAGTTGAACAACATATATTAAAGAAATGAAAGAAGACTCTTTTCGTTTATGTTATCAACAAATGATGTTCTGGATCTGAGCATTGTCAATAAAATAGACCAATCGCTTATGAAAGCGACGTTCACAGGCCAGTTGACTAGAAAGTGAAGAGAAAGAAAGTGTCTTGCTAAGATAGATACTATGTAAAACCATATTGATTTTTAGTCACTTAAATAACAATATAATGGGAGGTCCATACCTCACAACAATATGAAATCTGCCGCCAAATGTTGACAATGAAGTCATTCCAATTCTCGCTTCTTATTTTTTGCAGGACCTATGTTCCCCCTCACCCCTAAAAGAGAAGGATGGAGATCTTGTAGAATTCCATTTCTTCGCACTTCCTCCATATCCTTTTTATAGAATTACTGAAGATATACTTTTTAGAGGCTTACTGAAGCGCACAAGAACGAAATCTTCGTTTTATAAAGCATTCTTGTGTTAAATTGATCCTATAAATACAGTCCACGTGACCATTTTCTACAATTTGCCAAAAGAACGTCTCTTGGGTGAAATCACATTAAACCATAGACACAGTTTGTTTTTTATGGGTACCCTGAGAACTCCTCTTCTTCGGGGCTCAAATCTCGTGGAGATTTATTAACTCGTGCACATAAATTCTTCATTTGACAATATTTTTGACGAGAGAATAGCTTCTAGTTTCTTAGAAGAATTTCTTATCAAATAAGAACATCAAGAATTGACTCATATGTCTGTTCGAGATTAACTTGAAAAAAGAAAACTAAGTTTTTCAAACACCTGGATCCGCAGATTCCAAAGTCGTAAGAAAGAAATTTAAAATGCACCTTATTTTAAGTTAGTCTTCGTCATTGGAGAATAAAATTGAAAAAAAATGGATTGAAAGACAGGAGGAATTAATAGTGCTGTCAAATTTTACGTTTACATCTTTCCGCCAGAACTGCATACAAAACCGTTGTTATTCAAGAGAAATGTATGTTATGTCATTGTATGGTATTTTTATTCTAATTTAAGTTTTATAAATGTGTTTACGTCGTAAACTTACGTAGAACCACGTAATTTGTGATAGCTGCACCCAAAACGGGAGTGCAGCGAAAAATTCTTATTTTAGGCATAACGCAGCGCGCTCTAGGAGCATTACTAAGCGTCGTAACGAAAAATTGATAAGAAACAAAGTTGTTTGATTTTTTGTCTTCTTACATTTAGTAAAAAACAATTTTGCTGTAAAATCAATAGAAAAAGATATTAAAAAAACTAATTTTTAGCATTTTTTTTCAAAATGCTGTTATGCGGCAGTGATATCTAATTTCGGATTCATTACACAAAATATGCAAGAATTAGTCAAAACGAAAACTTCGAAATTTTCACGGTAAAATCTTTTTTTTCCTGGACTATGAGTGTAATCGAGGAATTACGTTTAATAACAGAATATTAAGACATGTGTGCACAAACCATGGCCATATTTTAAACAACTGAATCTTAACACTTACCAACCAGAAAGGGAAATATGTTTTAATTTCTACCTCTTTATTCGACTGTCTTGGCAACGAATAGAGATGATGTGTCGTATAGGAAAGAACTGGAGATATTGTTTACTTCGAAGGAGTTTTCAAACACTCGTAAAACAAGCAAGTCGTCGATTGAGCAATCCAATTTGTCGCTCTCTCCACCGCTCTACTGGGAACGTTGCCAGTCCTCTTAAGTTTCCGTCGTCTCCACCTTTTATCACCTCTTCTCTTCACACGGGTGAAGAAACGAAGGGGATATATATATATATATATATATATATATATATATATNTATCTGGCCAGCTAAGGACCACAAATGACGAGTGCCAGTAAGGTTCAGTATTTGTGTGAGTTCACTCACTAGACCCATCGTAATTTTTACCGAGTTCGGAGGAACAGCGTCTATGTAGGATTCAGACTGCTGTATCCGACCATTACAATTGCGGTTGTTCGTCGCAGAGGTTGGACTTTTCATTCATCCCAGCTATTTAATCTGAGAAATGAAAAGCTTCAAATTTTATCTTTCCCCGCCCGGCGATCGAACCTGGAATGACTTGGTGACGAGCAAAATTATATATGCACGTGGGGAAATTATTATTGGTATAAGTTATGATAATTATAATTAATAATAAGGTTCGGACTTCAGATGTGAATTAACAACGTATATTCTGATACTAGTACAAACATTTATAATAATTACACAATTCAAGTAATCCCCACATGAATCACAAGAACAAATGTTAAAACCCTTTTTCATACAAATTGCGTCACGTGGTTTCTAGCTCACAAATAATGGATCGTGCAATTACATCAATTAATACCCTAAAATTTAATACAATAAAATATTATGTTCAAAACTAAGCACGAAATGAGCTCTTATTATTTCTTTATCTTGAGGTTCTATCAAAAGTTCATCAATTTACTTGATTTTTAATGTTCGTTCTTCTCGGAATGTTTCAAAATGAGTTACATTTAATTCGGAAAAAATAACTATTCTAATGCAACTTTCTCTTTATTCAAAGATACTCATTCAGCATCGAATTACAACAATTTAAATTACGTTCCCTAGCTCACGAAACACACTGGAAACAATGTTCGCCTCCCAGAGACGTAATACTCACAAAACAGCGAATTTTTTCTTCAGAAATCGTCATGTGCTCTCACCAGTTCGATAATACCTCTCGTATTCGACAGGCTGCCCCAGCTGTGTTGCTGATGACCTTGAATCGGTGGCGTACTACCAGGCTTCCACACCACGTGGTCCCGTCTGCTTTGCTTTCCCCTCGAAAACGGCGTCAAAATGTTCGAATCGAACTAATGCTTTTCGAAAATAGGTTGTAGCTTCACTTGGAGCTTTTCCAAACGATACTATGATTCTTTACGTTCGTATNTGACTCTTTACGTTCGTATTACTGCGGCCGTCCTTCCTCTATTCTCGAGTACTATAAAAAATTATCATGGAAATGATATTCGTCGAAATTTGATATTCGTTCTTATGGCAATTCTACAACTTCGTTAATCAACTTTGATTAAGAAATGCTTAACCGGTTCAACTTCCCTTTTGACTATTAAATGCCACGTGTGATTAAATTCCGCTCCTCACGCTGATATTCTCCGTGCTTCTAAAACCCACACGTTTGCAATTACGTAAAGCGAACCGTCTCTTCCAATCTACCACGAACAATTGAGAATGAATCTTGTTTCCGGCTTTCCACCTGCACACTAGCCCCCACTCCTTTCTTATGCCTCGTTTATTTCGCCAATCTGATCGCTTCCTTATTATTCACTTCACTGGCTCAGCC
>NNCF01127323.1:206895-233388 GCA_002313205.1 Laupala kohalensis
TATATATATATATATATATATATATATATATATATATATATAATTAGTCGAAACGTCTGGGCGAAAGTGTTATATATTTGTGTGTGTGTGTTAACATGTTCTTCAGTTAATGAGAAATAGAAAGAAAAAGTTTCGGTGTCCAACATTCCTCAGCCACATCGAAAATGATTCAAGTTTTCTCTCTTCGAGTTACGTTGACCGACCGTTAGGTGAAAGGAAAGAAAAGTCGGAGGGAAATTTGAAAATGAGTTTTGGAGACCAGGTGAAACCTAATTCACGTGTTTTTACATCTATGGATTGGGAATGTTTGAGGAGAGTTTCCAAAATCGTAACTTTAAAACATTCGCTAATTTTTATTATATTATATAACGTGGGAGGGGATAGGCAAAGGAAAAATAGGTTTATAGCAATATAAATGTGTACTTTATGATTAATCTATAACTAATAGTTATAAGTTTATATATAAATATAAATTGTTCCGAAATTCAGTTTGAATATATTTTTAAAGAACGTTAATTTTTTTCAAATAATGATCTCAACCAGTACTATATTAGAGTAAATGAGATAAGTTTGTCATTTGAAGAGCTGCACTCCTGTTAATATTATTTTTTTCCCGTGCGTAGAGACTTGGAGGTCACAGAATCAAAATTTAACACATGCGTTCTCAATAGGAGGGTCCAAGAGTTTTTCGAAATTCGGATTTAGCTTTTATTATATACGTCAGTTGTTCATTCGCATTGTTATAATTGCGTAATATTATCAGATAACAGTTTAAGTAGTAATGTTTAACGCCATGGAAAGGCGCCACTAATTAGGCGCCACTTGTCAAACGATTAGCCGAAGCCGTGATAGTTCTTAATGACGCCGTTTAGAGTAGGCACACTATTATCAAGCAAGTAATTGCATAATTTATTATATAAAGATTCAATTTTTAAAGGAAATGCATGCATGGGCTTATGTTGAAATTTATCAAGCTCATGGACGTACAAGACAACATAACTTATTTATCGAAAAGGTGTTCCCTTTGTGTTAATGTGTGGAGACCCCTTTTTCGCGGCAATAAGTGCGCGTTCTCCCACGAACCGGTGGCGCCCCTCGCTCCGCAGTCAGTCAGTCACCAACAGTCAGAAAAACACAGTTCTTTGTTGTGTGCGTGCAAGTTGAGTTAGGCGGTGTGCATAAGAACATGGAGATGTGCGTTCTAGCACATGATTAATCATGCCGATTCATTTAAGTGGCATCATATTATTGCAACTAAGTTCAGTAATCTTAGCAGGATGGTGTTAATGCAATTAATTGCAATATCTGTCTTTGGAGGGCATTCGAACCTCCTGCGTGGTCGCAGGAGCCGTGCTTGCAGAACATTTCAATTATTAGCCACGAGGACTACTGCGACAAGGTTTGATTAGCACATATTAGCATTATTCAGGAAGAGCTGATTGAAGCGGATTCAAACATTTTTATAAATGAAGGGATTTCATACCCTTGTATATCATGACATCGTCAATTATTATTATTCAAGCAGAGCCTTAGAAGTTACTTTGTCACGCAGTATGCGCCAAGTTAATGGTAGCCTCATGTAATTCTGTACCAGTTCTTAATATTGTGATATTATAGTATTACGCTTCGTCAACACTCTATGTATGTATGATTTGTACCTGCTGCTTCCTTTGGATTCATGTGTTGAATTTAAGTTTGTTGTATTAAACTTAGTATTTCAATGTTAGATTAATATGTCATTGTTAGGTTTAGTACTTCATCTATCAAGTTTAAATATATCATCTGCATTACTAAGAATATACATTTTTTCTTAATATTAATTTGTGTCCTTTTCCTGTCAGTTATAATAGGAGTCTGGTTTTCAATCTGACATTGACATGTGCATTGCTCATGTCAATAATTTGTTCATAGTGTTAAAGTTGGCAACAACCACAAGTAAGACAATAAACATTGCCATCCTAACATCAATAATGAATTGGAGAGAATCGTCTTACAAAATAAATAATGTCACGCTAGAAAAACAAGGGGTACTCAGCTATATTGAAACATGCTGACTCCCAAACATATAAACAAACATACTGACTTCCATCATTTGAAACGGAATACGCGATTAGTAGAATACAATATAATTTTAAAGAAATGTATTAAATTTAAACTTAAAAAAAAAAATTCAATCATAGGTTAAATAACACTTTCTTAGACCAACAGGATATTTTAATAATTCGAATCAAGTCCCCGACCTGCCCAATCTAAATTAATTAAATAAATTAGCACTTCAAAACGTTTTCGATGACTTAGAAATTGTATTAAAGCCTCTGTAACTTGCATTTGTAAGTTCCGTATTTTTTTAGTGGAAGGTGGTTGGAAGAACGCGTAATTAGGGTGTCTGTCATTAATAGTTTCCTACAGATATTAAATGTATTTTTGTATGTTATTGTCTTTTGTGATGGTCAAGATTGTTTCGTTTAAATTGTTCTGTAAAATGTAATTTTGGGTGAAGTGTGTTGGGTACACATACGAGTATTTCCTCTGTTGCTGATAATGATGTTATCTATGTATCTCACCTACACTTTTGTGGGTAGTGAAATAGTACACTGATCGTCATGTACTGTACACCTCTCATAAAAATTTTAATTAAAAAATAATAAAACTTAAGCAAATACTTGATTTTCAGATTTCGCTAAAGACATCCTCTGGTGTTCTAGGATATGCCCATGCGTTTTGCGAAATTTGCTGCAGTAAACTTTAGTAAATCTCTGTGTGAAATAGTATAACAGGAAACTCTTCATCACTCTTCCCAGTCATGCATATTAATTAAGGTGCTCAACATAAATTTTCCCTTAATAAGGGCTCCTTCCCAGATTTCTTCTCGTAGAGTTTATACATTCAGGCTTTCACGTGGCAAGAGACGCTTAAAAGATATTTGTTGATAAATTATAATCTTGATCAGATATTTAAATCACATTTTCAATTAAATGTTACTACATAGTTCAGATGGACACGTCACTTGAACATTTAATTTCTTTGAGTCATAAAAACTCATAAAACTCATACTCATAAAACTCACAAAACGTTAAAAATTTAAATAAATGCAATTTTTCTTATTTCAAATAATAAAATTTATAGATCAAGCTGAAGTCCAGGGTTAAATGAAATTTGTAAATTGCATTAAAATGTATCAAATTGCTATCTTGTGTAAATGTGGTTTATCTCTTTTGACGATATAACTTAATCATTGCAGTGCAGGTAACTGTTAATCCGTTAATCGTTAACAAACGAAAATAACAGTTTGTTGAACTTTTTAACTTATAAGTTAATTTCTTAAACCAAAAAAGCTTTTATTAACTTCTGTTACATATCTTTCATCAGAGTAAGCCAGTTATTTAAAATAAAGTATTCTTCTCACGGCGGGTGGCGCAGCACACCTGGTCAGAAATTTGTCATGACCTGCATCGATCTGTTGACCAACGATCTGTTATTGCTCAAGGCCATCGGGGGTGCATGACCTTTCCCGTAAAATGTTGGTAAGTGCTTCGACATTACATGCTATTGCCTTGATGAAGGCGTAGGACTCAATTCCTCAGTACGTTCTGACTTTCCCACGTTATGCGTCGAAGAAAGGGCTTGGATTGGAAATCAGCAGTGCTCAAGGTCACATGGGATGACGCAAAATCGTGAGAACAAGGATTACTTGGATAAGGTGGTACGCACCATGACAAAATAATTAAGTTCACATTTGGATTCCATTCACGATTGTCATACCAAAGTAAAAAGGTTTAGATTTAGCGGCATGCGGTGGCCCTCTCCCCATTCCTTTTCCCGCCCTCCGACAGTGCTTACTTGACTGGGAAGCAAGCACTGTCCTAATGAACTAATATTTTGCTATTTTTGATAGTGAATTTTTTATGTATATTTGACTGATAATTCATAGGTTTCTCCGTTGTTTTAAATAATTTTATTAATATTTTATAAATTCTCATTTCTGTGATTCCAATAATAATAGTAAATTTATTGTCAATAAAACTGTTGCAAACTGCGTATGACCACGAAATTAGGACAATATGCTAATTTACTCTCCAAAGCAAGCTGAGGATTATCATTTTTTTCTGTATTGAAATACCTGTTTCTTTTTTACTCTAATTAGTTGTTTAGTAATTCCTCTTCTTCTTCTCCTCTTCCTCCACCTTCCTGTACTTTTCCTTTCTTCATATATAAATTCATATTATTATATGATATGTAACTATATATTATATACCTCAATATATAATCTATTGAACAAAAGTTTTTGTTTCTACGATTTAAATTTGTTGATTTTCTGTGAATATTGTAAAAAGTAGCTGACTATTTTTATTATTATCTTAGGGGCCGTAGAAATGAAAGATCTGTCTCTGCCTTCGGCTTCTTAATCGAAATTATTGGGATCGTCCTTTTCTTGCTTGTAAATTACGTTATTGTCCTGTAAGAAGTCGTGAGTAGTTTGTAACTGCTTTTTTGACAGTAAATTTATTTATTATAAATTACATTACCTATGACATTTTAGAAGTACTGCTCGGCGTTGCACGAAATTTGAAAAGAATCTTAAAACAATCAATAATTGACATTAAAAAATTTAAAACAGTTCACAAACAAAACATGAAAACAATATTATTTTACATTGTTTAACAAACCTACAAAAATTACATCGACGTTCAAAGAAAAAGTGGTACTTAGAATTGATATATATTTACCATTCATTCAGTATTAAAACACCGATCGCCAGGTTTGAATTCATTTAGCTCATTTTGCCCGGCGTTGCCCGGGGTTCTTATATAATATTCTAAATTATTGTGATAGTTACCATATTTGTCAACATTCGTTATATTAAATTTTCTTGTTCTTTAATTACAAAAAATAAATCTAAATCTCCAACGAAAATCATTCTACTAAGAAAATCTACAAAAATTCACGAAGTTTTCTGTATTGTATGCTCATATGTGCGTAATAACGAATTATTTTAAAATCCCAACAGAAGGATCATGCAAATTCCACAGAAATAAACAAAGCTCATACTTCAGGCCTCTGGATTCGTTTTTTATTATACTTTTTAGTTATGTACTTGAAAACAATGTTTTTCACAATCTTTATATAATTTTGCATCTACGATTCGGTCCCGTGGATTATACGTTCAGAGGATTGCCAGCCTCATGTATTGCAATTGAACTCGGCCGGACTCATTCGTAAGCCTCACATTCAACAGTCACGCGAGCGAAAAATCACATCTGACTTGCTAATCAGTAATTTTAATTGTTTTTCTACCCTTGTAATTCATCAACATTAAACGTTTTTTACATTTTAACACATTAACCCTTAAGATGTGTCCTTTAGAGTTTCATATCATTTCTTCGGTTACTTTTTCCGATTTCCATACAACACACGTTCCAAATAATTCACTTTTATAAGTATGGATTATACTATGTTTTATTTTACATGGCTTTTATATCGTAATTGATATTCAATGTCTGATGATGGTCGATAGCTCTCGCCAACTAAGGAAATATGTATACGGAAGTGAAATCGTAATTTAAATTTTACGAACTAAAATTTTATAGTACTTGGTAAGTCATAACGACGACGAAGAGAATGAAGCCTCTTCATTGCACACAGTTAAACGTTCTCACAAAAGTTGATATCTATGGATTCTTTCCATTCACCTTTTATGCTAACACATTTATTTGACGTGCTCTTTTTCAGCATTTTTCTCAGCATCTTGAATTTCCATCATACACACATATATAGAAGTATAAATTATTGTGGACAGGGATTAAAATATTTTAAAGAAAGCGAATATATAACACGGAAATATATAAATTTCTTTTAAATTATGCATTGTTATTATTGATATTATTATATTCATTTGTAGTTCACCAAGTTCTGAAAAACATTTCCTTGCACTTTGTTTCAAGTGAGCATATTACTTATATCAGAGTTCTGAGAGCAATTAATATTTGGTTTTAGGTTCTTCTCTTTCATTTCTTCGTATTTTATGTAATGTTAGCAGCACTGAACTACTGGTTGCATTCTAATTTAAAATATGAACTCTTGAAAGCAAATGACTCACTTCGTGAGTGATATATCTTTCCCTGGAGTATAATTGCTGAGTTCTGAAAAGCCATTCATCAAATAAAAGGTAAGTATGCGCGACTTCGCTTACTCGCGTTATGGATTTTTTAAGACATTTTTCTTCTCAATAGCCTTCTGAAATAAACCTTCGTATGGAATAAAGGTTTACTATATTTTAGTTTAAAATTAATGAACATACAGTAATAATGTAGAAAATGGGAGTGAAATTCTTAAATTCTTTAAAATCGTATGAAAATACGACGAGTCGTTTAAGAGGAAACTACCTTCAAAAATTTGAAGTCTAGTTTTATATATAAATAGCAATTGTGATATTTCCATTAAAGAAAGGAAATATAAATAATAAATTTTTAAAATACTCCATTATATTTTTTATAATTATTTATCTTTTGTTGTTGCAGTTTTGCACTGATTTCGAAACATCGAACAAGCAGTTGTTCCCTACTTTCGCGCGCACGAGACCTCCAGATCTACAAGTATCGAAGCCAGTCGTCTCTCTTTTGTTGCACTTTAACTGGACGCAGGTAACACTTCATTATTAATAGTCTTATTATCTTCTTTAAACAATACATTTTCTCCCTTTAATGATATGAAAATAATTTGTAATTTTTCTTTCCCTGACACTTTGGGGAAAATAAAATTAGTTTAATAAAAATATTTCTTGAATTAAAAATCAAAGTTTTAAGCTAAAATGTATAAATAATTCTCTCTGTTATTTGAAATATTTTGTATATATTTACTAAATTTGAAATAAAGGTTTTATCATTTTATTAATCATAATATGTACAAGTACGTTTTACATATTTCATTAATTACTAAGCTTTCATTTCATTTTCTCTTTCAAGATTAACTTTTCCGTTCGTGCGATAAATTAACGTATAATTTACTACAATTAACCTCATCTGATATAATTATTCTAAAGAATATAAATTTATTTGAAGATATGAGAATATATGTGAATATCGAAAAATTAACATTTTACATAATAAACCTAAAATTCCGTTATTTGTAATTATTTATGAATAAATTTCTCTGTAAAAATTCTGTTATTTCAAGTATTATATATTAATTTATCAAATTTAAAATACATAATTGAAATATATTTACTTTAAAATACTTTTTTGAAATATTTGATATATTATGGTAATACCCATAATACGCAATGGTGCATTTTAAATATTTAATTTATTACAACGCTTCCATTTCATATTCTCTTTCAAGAAATTCATTCTTTTTCGTTGACGCGATAAATTGCTGTAGAATGTGCAATGAACTTCATCTGATATGATAATTATCCAAACGAATATAAATTCTCGAGTTTTCAAAGGGAAAGTTGCGTGAATGTCGACAAAGGCAAGTTCCTTCTAGAGAATATGAACCCATGAATCCCAGAGCCCAACCAAACCCTGTCCTGCGTAAGTCGATTGTAGTTGTGGAAAGAGACAGAGGAAGAAAGAGGAAGATACAGAGCGTAGGCGGCACGGCGCGACGGCGGCAATAGCCTCATGGTAACAGCCGTCGCAGCCACTTGCGCAGGCTTTGGCAGTAATTAACGAGGCAACGAAACTGGGACTTAGCGAGGGCGGACTGCTCAAGGCTGGGTGTGGGGGTGGGGGGTTGGTGAAGGAATGGCGAGATGGAGAAGGATAGTGAACTGACGACACGACTGCGATGGAGGAGCGTTCTGGAAGCGGATAGAATAACAGGAAGTAGAAACTAGAACTTCTTTGTACTCAAAATGTCCATTTCATTTCCGCCTCTGCTCAACAAATAATTAGTATATTGACTTATTTTTTCATTGACCCTGTTCCTTAGATATATTACCAGGGTTTACATCTTTGCAGATCTTACTATCATTCACATATTCCTCTAGGTAACTTTAAAAGTGTTATTAATTCTTCGCCGGGGAAGTGTATTGCTTTTACTATACGTTCTTGGAGTTTGATCACATCTCGTTTGATCTTAGTTCCGAAAATAGTGACATCATTCTTGAAGGATTCATAATCTCCATTCACTTCTGTGAACCATATTATATAATTCATTGTTTATGAGCCAATTTATGAAGGGTCCACAATCCAAGCCATATAGTTCGCAGTCGAAGGTGATGTGGTCCTGAGTCTCATTTCCTTTATCACACGTAACTACTGCGCCATCTCTCTTCCCCATTTTCTTCAGATGGTCATTAAAACTCCCATGACCGGTGACAAATTCTGCGAAATATTTATTGGGCACCAACCATTTTCTATTTGTATAAGCGAAATTTACTTTTGTTGTACATGAGTATTTTATCACGTAACCCTACCTTATATAATCAATTCCATCTTTTTATTTGAATTATGTATTGATGCTTCAAACGCCACATTATTTCACAAAACTTAATGGACAGTATCTGAAGATTCTAGATCCCTGAGGGATGATGAACTCTATCACATTTAAACACAGTCCACTGAGTCGTCACAGTGACTGAAGAATGAATCTATTGTGTAAAATACTCCTTAAAATGATTTTTTGTAAATTTCAATTTATAAGCGTAAAAATCTAAAACCAAATGAACGGCAAAAATTAAGAAACCCAGAACTGATTTGATCAACACTTATGGAAGAGAGCGCGTAAATTGAAAGCACCACAATTTAAATGTATTTTACACAATACAGACTGTTACAGATTCCCACATAAAAAATTGAGGTATGATTGTACAAATTAATAGAAGTCAGATATCAAAAAGAAACACATTCATAACATATGCACATATTCGAAAATGTTAACTTGAGAGAATTAAATGTCTCCAAGACAAAGAAAGAATGCAAGACAAAAAGACCTGATCAGGGGAATTGAGAAAGTGATACAAATGTTCGAAGTTCCACTGCAACAAATTACAACATATATTCAACGTTCTACCCTGTATCTGTGACGAAGACTTCACTCTGACGTCACATAGATTGACGAATATGTTCCACCCAGAGTCCTCTTCTTCATTTTCTCAATTCCCCTAATGAGGCTCGTTACAGGTCCTTTTGTTTCGTGTTCTTTCTCTGTCTTGGTGTCATTTTACATTCTCTAGGTGACATTTCGGGACACATGTTTCATTATGATTGTGGTTCTTTTAATTTTCTCCGTCATCCCTTATATTATTTGCGTAGAGTTATGGGACATTCTACACACATAAATGTCGATAAAATGAGACCAGAACTATTTTTCTTACTATTTTTGTAAGTGAAACTCTAATAAATTATTTAACTCATAAATTATAATTTCTAAAATTCGCTTTAGGAAGTGGTACCCCCAGAAGATTTCTCTCCCAGTAGCGGTGGGTCTGATAGACGAATCGTGGGATTGTGTTAGAGTATTAGTGAGGGTTTATAATCCCACAGAGGTCACGGCACTTTAAAAAGAGGAGAGGAGAAATTCGTTCCTAAAGAGGTAGCGTCTGTGCTTTCATCCTTCTAAGAAGGAGAGTAATTCCTCTTTTGACCATTCTAATTACGGTTTTTAGCGTTTCCGTGATGGGGGTAGAGATTTACTAACCTTACTTTAGACTTGAATATACATTCAAAATATTTTGTAATCTTTTTCTTAAACATCCTCCCTTCCACTTTTCGACTTCTTATTTAATAATACAGGAACTAAAAAACAATTGATCTGACTCAAGGATTAGATATGTATCCTTATGTAGTTTGACGCACTAAATCTGAAAATAATTTTCAATTGTTCCATCACCCCCAAGAGTTTTATGAATTGTGAAAATCCGCCCTTATGTACATAATATGGATCTAAAGAAAAATGGAGGAGCATGGAGGAATTGAGACCTCAGATTTGGATTACGCTCATCAAAATACATGAGAATACACAGATTTAGTCTTTCCAACAGACCAATTTTGTGTGTTTAAGAACCGTGTTTCGTGATTTAAAACCACTCGGGGGGGGGGGTCATGGAGCAATTCTGAACTTATATACGGATTTTCATCACGTCAAAATACATAAGGATCGTGTTTGAGTCAGACGAATTTTTAGTTTTTGCCTGCCTGTGGTGTTATTATATGTAGAACACGATTTTCACTAACATTGCCAATATATTAATTTTACTTTACGTTGGCGAGAATTAAAACCCCAAGGAAACATATTACTTCAAATAAATTTCATTTAAAGGATGAAGGCTTGAAGAAAATATTTAGTAAATGAGAGAAAATGGTGAGATTAATTTGATGAGAATAATACGTCAAGATCAGGTGTAGTGAATTGGTTACGGACTATTCTATGTTCCCCCACCAGAACTACTTGAAATAACATAGCATAAAGTATGAAGTCAAATTGACCAAGATCGATATTCGCACATCGATACACGGTCGACCTGTGACGTCACGCTAGCGCGCGAGCTACGGCCGCTATGAATATGCCTGTGACGAGTGACTGTCCTCATTCTCCCTAACTCAGAAGTAAACGATGAATTGATGACCGACACCAGTCATCAATTCATCGTTTACTTCTGATTCGCCTAGCAAGCCGACTTCTCCTTAGAAGACAACTGTTGGAATTGTCTTCAACAGGCAATCGCATATCTCGTTAGCATCAGCAAACAATCGCTCATGAGATAATCTCCAGGTCAAATCGCCACGTGCTCACCTGCTAGCATCGTTTGGCCGCGAACTGCCTGCCTTTCCACATAAACTGCACGTCAACTCAAATCATCAAATCAACATCAACCCAGCGCCGAGGCCAAACTACGAGGCATTTGGAGAATCGGATCATCCCGTCGTCCCACATTGCAGCACCTCATGTAACTTTTAAGTTTTGTATTTCTTCATTGATTTCCTCATTTCAATTCTCTACCTTGCTAGTTGCAATTTATGTTATTAAATTAATTTTTTGGTACTTCTCTTGCTCAACTCCCATCACAAACACCTTCATCATACCTCTAGTCCTTCGAAACCTCATCTGCATGTACCGCATTTTCCCATTAAATTCTGTATACCAAATATACACACAATCATTTCATTTTTTTCGATCACAATTGAATTTGTTCCCATGTGACTTTACATTCATATAAATCCAAACATGTCAGTCACCGACAAGAGAAATGTATCATGGAAGGGATTGTAACGTAGGGTTTTGGTATCATTATGAGAAATCAATGAAAACAGTTATATGGGTGTAAATGACTTTGTCCTAGTATTGAATTTTTGAACAAATAATAATTCCAAGTATTTTTCTGTGACATTTCGAGGTTGGCAGATAACGTTGAATAACTGGTTTATTTTATTTCAGTGAAAACGGATTTTTTTCGGCAGTTGTTGATAATAACCTCTTGTTTAGGAGATTAAAAAATTAAAGCACCCTACTTAAAGTATCAACTTTTATTTAACCTTGCTTGCCTAACAGTATTGATAAGGAACTGGCGTGTCGTTCATTTTTTAGTTGGTTCGAATCTGAATTAAGTAGATTTACATGTGCCACAAGAAAACTCGAAAAGAAAATATGTGTATCTCCCCAAACAGAATTTTTAATGACGATGAACAGGAATTGTTTATGTAGTTCTTCAGAGAGATATATCGATGAAAGAGTACTAAAAGCAACGCAAAATAGAGCTCTTGCATTGAGAACGACAGAGCAGATTCGAGGCTTCGGTATCGCATTGTTCTCGATCGCTGCGTAAAGGGTTCCCTCTAATTGGGGCTGAAGTTGCTTCAAGATGCACCACAAAACAGACTATGTACCAGACAGCCTTTTCCCGTGTTAACGGCATGTTACTGGTTTCAGCGCTCCGAAGGAAATTTTGTAACAACTACTCTCGAGACTAGTTCTACAACCGGCCGCCAGGGTGCGTGGCAGTTCCTGATTCCCTTTCTCTTTTCTATTAACAAGGTAACTGGTGTTCGTATCCCTCGTACAATGTGGGGCCCCTCCCACCGTGGTGCGAACTTCCTTGTATGCCCTGGTGATATTCTGAAATTCTTTAACAGCACGCACTGTCGTTCGTGAATAGGAGTAAGTACCCTCCCCTTATTTAACTTGTCTATCTCTAATTGTGAGTTCTCCAAATTATACCGTCGAGCTTCACTATGGGCTAACTGCAAGTTTTTTATTAACACATCAAAAGATTGTTCATCCTTACACTGTTTAATTTTTAAAGATAATATTGCGTCCCATGTAGCGCTAGCTCTCGTCCATACACTAAGGATACTGGGTTATATCGTTTTACACTATGCCTCGCATTTCGATAAACAAATAATGCGAACTGGAGATGGTTATCCCAGTCACGGTGGTCTTGTTTCACGTAGCACGATATCACGGCAGCGAAGGACTGGTGAGCTCTTTCCAGTTTCCCATTCGCCGCCGGGTTATATGCTGACGGGAGTACTTGTTCCACACCTAAAATCCCGCAAATCTTCTTCATTAGCATTGAAGTAAAATTCGCTCCCCTGTCAGTGAGGAGCAGCTCTGGCACTCCGTGGCGACATACTACTTGCTCTACAAACGCCCGAGCCACTGTCTCTGCCGACTGGTCCTGTATCGCGATTGTTTCAGAGTAACGCGTAAAATGATCCTGACAAGTCAAGATATATTTGTTCCCGAGATCTGAACAAGTAAGTGGTCCCACTATATCAAGCGACATTTTTTCAAAAGGCTCTGATGCCCTCGACGCCTCTTGTACGAGGGGGGGTTTCTTTACTCCCTTCCGCGCTCTACACATCAAACATTTCTGTACGTACCATTTTGTGTCCATATGACCGAGGCCAATTGAAATACCACCGTACCATATCCAAAGTAGCTGCAAAGCCCCTGTCACCTGCCAACGGGTTATCCTTACAGCGTTCTAAAATATGTCGTCACAATGCCAAAGGTGCGCATATCGACGTGACTGCTTCAGGTGGTCGTATGTGCATTCTACACAACACTCCATGTTCATTTAGAAAATACCCTGCCTTTTTCTCTAGTGCTAGTTGAAATTCTTCCCTTAAATTCGGACACTTTCTCTGTTCAATTTTTATACGTTCCATATCCCAAACCGGTTCATATTCTTCCCGTACCTCAAAAATTTACCATACACCATTGTGTATTCGGGAAAGTGCGTCCGCATGTGGAATTTGCATCCCAGGTCGATATTGCACCGAAAATGTCGATATTGCACCGAATTTTTTGTTCGCGAAAGCGATTAAATGCTCGCAGTCGTCGAGTTGCTGCAAAAGCACGCCTCCAATGCCCACTGGTGACGCATCCGTCGTTAACACGAATGGTCTGGAAAAGTCCGGAAATCTCAGAACCGGGATGTTGAGTTAGAGCCTTTTTTAATTAATCAAAAGCGTCTTGGTGCCGAGACTGCCATGTGAATTTAGCGGCTTTATTAGTAAGGTCTGATAGACAACTTGCTATTCCAGAAAATTTTTGAATAAACTCTGCTTATCCTAAAAAAGACTGAACCTCTTTAACGCTCTTTGGAATGGGAAATTCCCGTATTCTACTTTTCCCTCTTCCGGTCTCAAGTCTGTTTGAGATAAGGAATGTCCTAAAAATTTTACATCTTGAAAAACTGACATTTGCTAGGCTTCAATTTCAATTTTGCTTTTCGCAATCTCCTAAAACTTTCTCGGAACCCTTCTACGTGGTACTCCATATTCCCGTCATATCGAAGTATATCGTCTAGATATATTATGCACCCTTTGTTTATCATCCCCTTCATCACAATCGACATCAGTCTCATGAAAACTACTGGACCGTTGCACAAGCCGAAAGCCAATGTAATACATTGGTAATGACCAGTAGGAGTAGAGAACGCCGTAAACTTTGCTTTGCTCTTCCATTTACACCTGCCAATACCCTCTACATAGATCTAATGATGAAAAAAACTTTCGCCTGCCCCAACTGATCGAAGATTTCATACATATTTGGTAAGGGAAATACTTCTTTTCTGGTAACACTGTTCAGTGCCCTGAAATCTATACACGACCTGTATTCTACCGGCTCGCCTGGTTTTGTTTTTTTCCTTACCAAAATTATCAACGAGACCCACGGACTGTCTGACTGTGATATTATGCCCTGATCCAACATTTCTTGTATGGATCTTTCCAATTCGGGCCGCTGAGCTCGGTATGTGATACTCGGTACGGTTTCTTTTTAATTGGCTTTTCATCATCTACTCGTATGGTGTGAGACACTATATTTGTACATCCTAATTTATTTTTCCCCATACGAAGATGTCTGAAAATTCCTCCAATAATTGATACATCTTCCTAGTTTGCCAAGGAACCTCTTGCAATCTGAATTGTTCCAAAACTTTCCTTGCTCTTTCCCCTGCTCGAGCCAAGTGCATGGTTCTCGCTGACACATCCATACTTCATCATTTTTCTCCATCTCCACCACTTCGTAGTTTGGTCCTAGTTTAATTCCTAATTTTTTCTCTTTGTTTGACGTGTTCACACATACTACTGGTACTGTTCTTCCAGTGTCAACTACGCATAAATTCGAATTATATTATCTGCTTATCTTTACTCGAACCATTTTTATCGAATTTGGTGCTATTACTAACCTCTCAGCTAAACTAACTGATTTACACTGATCCACATTATCCTTTCCTTTAACACACGAGCTTTTTTCCGAAATCACAACTATATTTTCACTTTCTACTTTAATGAATTGTTCTCTGACCACAGTTTCATCAAAGCTTCTCTGACTTTGTTTCACTTGCTCAAACTGTTCTGTAAATTCAGTTTCGTTCATACATAATAGTCCCCTCGGGTAACTATTCACACAATAATCTTTTTCACAACTTTCTGCTTTCTCAGCGACCATTGTATTTGGTACCTCCAAATTACCCGATTGCCCGGTGGTCTTGGTAACCACTCCAGTTTCTATGTTCTGAACACCCTGGTCTGTTTCCCGGACACTACTCGTACTTTCTCTGCCTGCCTGGCAATCAATATCTGTACGCATCCCTGGCCGCTCAGCATCAACTGTGTTCCCCTGCTCTATCAGCCAACGTATTTCCGAAGCCTGGAACTCATTTACTCTTATTTCCGAATTCCCAGAATCGTTCACTTGACACACTTCATTCATACCTATTGAACGGTCGTCAGCAACTTGACTCACTGTATTTTCCGCGTTGTTTTCTAAACAATATTTCACAACTAGTGGATTCAATGGTTCTTTCAATTTCTCAACTTCCTGTCTACACTCTGCATTTTATATTTCCCAACTACTTTGTTGTATTCTTTGCTCTTTACTCTCTGAATTATTACTAGTAATTACCAATGGAGTTTGCAATTTTTCCGCAATTTTTTATCTAAATCACCTAATAAATCTACTTTTCCATCATATGTATTGTGATATTCCCACCTTGCTCATTAGTATTTACTACATTTACATCATTATTTGTTTCTGAAGAAAACAATGGTACTGTATGCCCTTCCGATAAAATAATCTTATTCCCTGGACAATTAAAGCTGTTGAATTTTTTAAAAAGATCTAATCCGATTATTCCGTCGTACTGGTTTGATCCTAACTGCATTATTAGTATGTCATGTTCATACGTCTTTCCTCCAATTTCCAATTCTAATGAACTTTGTCCAAAAATGTTCAACTGATGACCCGAAGTGCTGGTTTCTTTTTCGGTGTAGTTCCTTAACGGAAGAATTCCTAATGGAAATTTCTTTGCGTCTAAAATAGTTACTGCTGCTCCAGTATCCACTAAAAAATGAAATTTTTGTTCCCATATTTTTGCTTCTACTTGTAAACCTGAGACCGGTTGAACAGATAAAATCACTGACTCTTGCGGAACAACCGGTAGTACCGAGTTTTTTGGACTCACCAGTGGTAAATGTCCGGTTTCCCCCAAAACATGCACATCTTAAATGAGCATTCTTGGATCCCATGCTGCTTCCCACAGATTATACAATTTTGCGACCTCATTCCGTAGGTGTTTGCGAAGTGACCCACTAATCCGCAATTATAGTATCTCAGCGGTCTCTTCCGTGACGGAGCGTATCTGCTGCTGTTGTTTGTACTTGACACCGGCATTCTGCTGACGTCGCGTGGCAAGGGCGATGGTGATCCTTCTGCTGAGTGTACGGCCGCTACTGAGCTCGTCTGTACGCCGTATGCCGATGTAACGTAATACCAGTGCCCTTCGTTTGGTTTGTGATATTGATTGTTTCTAAAATAGAAAGTGACGCTTTGGTCGCCGGAACTGTTTTTAGAATTGGAATGTTCGCATTGCTCGAGCATTAGCAGATCACGTGACTGTTTATCTCCATATCAGAGGAGGCTTCATGCTGCCTCGGACAGAAGCCGAGGGGAGTAGCTCATGGTATGCTACAGTGATATTGAAATTACCCCCGTGACGACTTGGAGGAGGAACGTGTTACAAAATAGTTTGTGCATTTTATGCTTTTGCTGTAAATTTATTTTGTGATTGAGATTACATTAAATATACTGATAAATTCTTCAGTAGTTATGTTCCTTGTAATAGTTAGTTACGCCTGATGACGACTTATATTAAAAGTCCAAACATTGTGTACTTAAAAGCACCCAATTTGAGGGAGTAGCTCTTGGCGTATGCCACAGTAATATTGAAAATACTCCCACAACGACTTGGAGGAACAAGTCGTTACAGCCGAATAACTTTTTACTACTTGTTCCTCATCTAAAGCAAATACTTCCGATTGCAGCATGTTTTTAGGGTCCCTAACCGTTTCAAATCACCCTAATTCTGGTTTCAAAACTGATAAAAATTGAGCCAAAAGTCGTTCTTCGAATAGTTATTCCGTCGATTATTTACCCATATTTTCGTAGGAAAGTAGTAATTTCCTACAGATTCCTCTTAATCGCGTCGCAAATTCTATTACGCCTTCATTTTGTCTTTGATTACAATTTGAGAATGATTTTTTCAACGCTATTCTTGAAATTTTTTGTAAAAACCTGTTTTTCAGTCCGATAGTAATATCCTCATAGTTATCCCATAAGTGTGGATTGCATTCTAGAAATGTCGCTGCTGATCCACTCAACCTTAACCTAGCCGCTGATAGAGTCTGTTGTTCGTTCCACGCGTCGAAGTGACTGATAATTCTGACTCTATCCAAAAATGTTTCAATGGTCACATCATCGTCCCCCGAAAAATTGGGTATTAAGAGCATATTACTGCCAAAACCCACCATTGGTAACCCAGTCTTTTTTGGTGATACTTTTTCCTCACATGAACTTGATTCCCCTGTTTCTAACACGTTAACTGAACATCCCCAATCCATTATGCTTTGTACCCCTTTATTCTCTCCGGACATTGGAAGATTCATATTGTTTTTAGTGTATACCCTTACGTGTTTTTTGAATATACCTCAGACAAGCACAGAGACACAATACCCCCAAAATGCATTGACAAAAAAAACATTCGACAATAAATACACTTTATGAGTAATTCTTAATTTAGGAGAAGGATTTTTCAGATAAGGAATTGGTTTACCTAGTGCTACTACTATTTGTTGTGTTCTTATATTTGTTCTTTAATTTTGTATCTTAACCTACATTTCCGTGACATTGCTGTATTTGCTTATTTTCAACTGACCTTAATTTTTCCCTACGTTTAATTACTTGGATTCGCACTGCTTGCTCTTCTGACAGAAAAAAATTTATACCGGAATTTATTTAATTGTCTTTCATCTCTTGCTGCAGTTGCTGAATTTCTTCATACGAAAGTCCATATAAGGATCTTGCGACTCGGTGGTACGCAACACTACTGCGACCTACGGACGTAATATGAAGTTGTAATGGTACATCTCTTTCTCGTTGCCTGTACATGTTTGAATTTTTAATTTAGGACCCAATTTGATTTATTTCCCTATTACTTTAAAGCTTCCACTTCGAAGGGTAAAAAAAAGAAAGAGAGGGAAAAAAATGTACGTCTGACACTAAATTGTCGTAATCAAATCTTTGGAAGGACTAGAAGGAACGTCACCGCACACCTGACACCAAATTGTCGTGAGCCTCGCTCGCAACTCGCTTGGTTGGCCGATCCGAGCTGCGAGTTTGGTCACAGCAAAAAGAGGGAAGGAGGGGAGGGATGAGGGGAGGGTAAGGGTCGAGGGTTTGGTTCAAAAGAAACTCATAGTCTGTAAGAACAGTTTTAATATTCACATAAGTAGGTGACGGAGTTCAAGCACAGAGAGAGGTGTTGTCAAGGTCATTATCGTAGCGCTGTCGTAGCTCGGCAGAGTGCAACTCAGCTGCTCGGGTCGAAGCGGAGAGGCTGGTGGTTCCTGGTTCGAGGGCCAGCTAGGAGGCGAGAGGTGGAGGCAGCTCCCTGGGGCGACGCATATCGTAGCATCCTCCACAGCAAAGTACTACCTGTCCACTCACTCGGTCCTCCTATATATATATCTCCTTCTCTACTACTCTCCTCTCTCTATATCTGATTTATAGCTCTGCCGTCATGACCTCGTAACCCAGTCTCGTTTACCAGTACGCCTGACCCAGTTATAATATGCTTGGTTGTGCATACATACCTGAGGTGGCGTCACGACACTCCGGTTTTGGTGTATGAAAATAAATATCCCAAGAAATACAAAAGAAAAGCTAGTACTTTTATCAAAAAATACAACGTTATGGTAAGTCTTAGGAGATTCGTCTTTTAACCTCATGAAAAAGGTATATTTGTGATTAAACGCATTGCGGTTAGAAAACATTAACGAAACATTTTATTCTCGTTTTTATAAGGAAATAAAAAGATTTAATCATATATCAACTAAATCTGAGATGGTCCGGCCAATTTTGTCCGATTGTAGATGGAATCACCCGACTACTACTATTGACATAAAATGATTTATTTTCCAAAAAGCATTTTTTTTTTATATTTACATTTATCGTAGGTTATACAATGTATAGCTCATTACATTCATGCGCGTAGTTCACTTGTATATCTCGTTCTTTGTACCTCTTGTTATACTATTGAAAGTAACCATTCTATTTTCAAATTTGGTTAATTGATCATTTATATTATACATATGACATTATTTATTGACGAGGTATGTACGGAACGAGTATTTTAAAACTATAGTATCTTTGAGATACATTTGCGTATTTCCTCGGTTAATATTATTTCCCACAGTATCGGAATAAATGAAATAAATAAGGAATATATATGAATATCCTGATAACGTAATATTTTGTTGAAAAAATTAATTTATCTCTTCTGTATTTGTATAGATGTAAATAATTTAGAATTCAGGCACTAAACATCTCGTAATACAGATCAGGGACATTTTGTAGGATATGTACATTTTTATCAAAACCATACTGAAATATTTGAATGAATATATATAGAAAATATAACTTCGGAAAATATCATGATAGATAATTTTATTGATGTAAAATTGAATTGCTGTATTTTCATAATGCTTCATGATGTGACTTGCTTGGATAATAGTTAATTTTTTTTTTAAATAACACCTCGAAGGCTGACATACAGTGCAACGTTTACTATATATTTAGATGTTGCGATAATTCATCCACAAAATGTTGAGTGAGAAAGAATATTTGCTAAATGCATAAAAGTGAAACCAACGATTTCGTGAATGACGTTAAAATAAAAATTAAGCATGGTAATGTGAAACGAATTATAAATGCGAATATTTTCCATAAATAGTTTTATTGATATACCACATATAGCGTTATTCTTTTTTTATTTTATTTTTTCCAACCTGAAGTTGAGCGGCACATTGAATATAGTAACAATTAACTACATACAGCTTTACGTAACTGAATTGTAAAACCATGCAAATCTTAGTGGCCAACGATAAAAAAACATAAAGGGGTGATTCAGTTTTAAAAGCACTCTGTAACAAAATTTTATTCATCTATGATCTACTTGTTCTCCATTGAACCTGCAATGCCTCTAGAGACAAACCTTTTTTACTGTCTAATAGCATTCCATTTCCCGGTGAAAGAGTGAGGAATTTTATTCCTCTTTATGAGAACTGTGGAACTCTGACAAAAACATCGTCACGTACTTTTTTTAATGAAATGAGGTTAATGTTTAAAGGGTTGGAGAATGGGCGCAAAATGAAGTAGAAGAGGCAAAGCAGATTAAAAAAATAAAAAGGACGGGATAGAATTTTCTCCTACTAATTCCCTGAAAATATGATTATGAAAATTAGTTTATTTATTTCCAATAATAATTGATAATAGAGGATAATATTTTTTTAAGATATAGATAAAGTAAATATAACATGCATACATTTCGTATCATACATAAAACAGTAAGCTTATTATGATGAAACCACGAATTGCGACCAGAGGTGGGCAATAAAACTGCCAGCAACCGAAACTAGTGGATTAAGTAAAAAGAAATGAATAAATAAATGATCAATAAAATGTTATATGTAATAACATTAATTACAAATAGATGTTTGAGTAAATTGCTTTTCAGCCATTAAAATGTTTTATTTTAAATTTTGGTTAATTGATTACAAAGAATTGTGTTGGTAGAGGATATCTAGATTTAAAATAAAAAAGTAAGTAGTAAAAAAGAGACACTCGTATCTCCAGTTCTTGAATCTTCAGTTACTATTAATATTCGCAACGGAAGTCAACTTACATTCAGATATAATTGTACTTTGTTCAATCAATTCAAAGAACATATGATATTATATTTACCCCTTGCATAGGATGATTTTTAAATAAAATGGATAAGTTTGTAAATAAAATGGAATTATTGTGCCTATCTAACACTTTTCATTCTAACTTTTTTTTAAATTCTTGTCTTAATACTGTGCTGAAATGTTAAGCCTGCTTTATGGTCCTTGATCGGAATTGATGACAAGATCCCTTGCTTCTCTTCCTTCCTGAGAGTAAATTAGTTTGTCCTCCACGTGGGTCACAAGCAGGTTGTAACTGATTTTTTGACAAATTGATTTATTTAATGAGAAACAACTCGACGTAACAGCGTGCAAACCTACACTGTAACTGAGATCGAATATGGTAGTCGCAAATACTTTGTTGAGCCTGGTTTCTAGGTACCTAATTCTTGGGTACTCCCCAAGCAATATCGACTATATAGTACGTTAAGGTATTATATCCGTCAGAGCGACTAGACTTAAGTACCCCCAAAATGTTTCAAATGGTAGTTTGAACCGTTCCCAATCCAATTATGATGAATTTTCATACTCTTGAGCAAATTTTTGAATTATTGGACTTAAAATTACAAGGAGCTTGTATGGAGAAACTTTTGCGGGCTTTTGTTGTTTTGATATACTGACAAACATGTAGGCTTAACGTACTGAAAAAAAACATAGCAAAGGTAAATAGCAACACAATGACGTTAAGATTTTCATACCTTTCGCGGCATTTACTGGAATAACTCGCTAAGAACTGCAAAAATCACTTTCCCAACGGAAATGGCCGCCGCATCACTTGACAGAAGACAATGTGACCATTGACAAAGAAAGAGTCAAATGACGATGTCAATATATTATCAAGTTTAAAAATCACAAAACCATTATTCTCGTCCAACAGTAAAAATGATTAATTAATGAGAACTCCTTCGGTGAATATATCCAAGTTTCGTAAATAGCTGACAACTTGACTTCAGTAAAAGCTGACATTACCTTAAATTTATTGAATCAAAGCTCCGATAAACTTATTGCAAATACTATCATTTTCCCAATTTTAATAAGCAAGACAATTTATTGAAGTGTTATTCCCTTCACATATGAAGTCCGGTGTTTTTTCTGTAGCATTCAATGTCTCACGGGACATCGTCCCTCTCTCAGATCTCAAGGAAGAAGCGAGCAGTGAAACGACGGCGCGGACTGTTCACACTCTGCTTCTACCTCTCTCCTTTTTTTTTTTTTTTACGACCGGCAAAGTTCGCAGCGCGCACAGTCTTACACTTCTCCACTTGCGCACGCGATTGGAGGGGAAGGGAAGGGTGTCAGCCGAGTGATCCGGAAAATAAGCTAGGCGATGTTGCGTCGTCGTGAAGAGGGTCGAAGGCTTGGTAGGATCCCGAGAATCGCATTGTGTGGAGTAAGGAAGAGCATCATTCATTGTACGGGGTCCAACAAGTTTTCAAACTTTTGGGCCCAATTTTGAAAAGTTTTGAGAAAAAGAAATTGGTTTCAACGGGAAGTTTTAATTCAGAGGACTTCTAAACATATTTCCTAGAATGGTAGTATGAAGAGCTACATGAACAATTGGGTGCAATTTGCTTTTTGGGAAATTTCGCTAAATTAGTCAGCCTTTGAGGTAGTCTTTGCTCCCTTTGCGGGTTTACTTTTTCTTGAGTTTACTAAATTTTTCATTTTTTTGACCTGTGTCACCCCGTTTCCTTAACTATTGCAATATGAAGGTCACTCGCTATCTTATTTTATTTATATATTTCTCTACTAGTAAGTAATTAGTCTCTTACTATTAACTCGCTACTCCCGTGTCAATTATGTCCTTTCGCATGTATTGTCGAATAAACCTGCGTCTCTCCCCTGCATATATCGCACAATCCTTTAGCAAATGATATAGTGTTTGTCGCTCTTTGCCCCCTGGACACATCTCTTCCTATTCACGTCAAACACACGCGGAAATAGCTGTGTCCTGTCATGAATTCCACAAAGTGCTTTTCTTGAGTTAAACTATTTCCTATTCTTCTGCACATATCTTACGTCCTGCATTTACATTTTACTTTCCTCTTCCCGCTGCAGAGCGGAAGTTTTGGGGTCGATTCCTTGTGATCAAACTGTGTGTGGTTATCAGCTGGAGTCTCCTTCACCCACTCTAGGTGAATGTCTGTTTGGTTCTCTGCATTTCCTAGCAACCCAACATCTCTCCTTTCCAATTTCTTTGTCCAAATCATGTTTTTATGTGGAAGAGACCTCTGAAGTTCAGAAATTCTCCACTTCGTAAAACACAACCTCTCGACATTAAAATAAATAAAAACAAGACATTAAATTTTTCTGATCTCTCACTTATTCTCCACAAACGTTTTTGTGCAAAGGAAAAATGTTCCATAAAGTCCTGGTTAATAGATTTTTACGTGAAAGTTTTACCTGTACCAGTGATAGGTAATCTCAGCGATGTTGTTGCAGATAACGGTTTATTTCTAGAGTACCGAATAATTATTATCAGAGTACAACTGATTTATGTTCTTTCGATTTTACCTTAGAACTCAGTTGACGTCCATACCAGGATTGCCGATACGTTGATTGTTGTGTTACAGCGTATCTGGGACAATCGAGTATTTATGCTAAAACTTTTTCCTGGAACCTTCTCGTAACTTCCATGAAAAGGAGTCTTACATTTAATTTATTTCCGATTTCTCGGGAAACAAAATTATCCATTTCAAACTTTCAATGTTATTTTCTTCTCGAAACAAAAAGCTAAATGTCATAAAAGATAAGTATTATCAAAATAGTATTCATTTCATTATATCTACGAAGCATAAATTACGACTTTATGACATTGTGTTATAATACATTTTTATTGAGTTAGCGAAATTTAATTAAAACTGGATATCTAATTACACCTCGCAAACAGTGTAACTGTAAAATGTAAATACATATTGTTCATAATGCAAATAAGATTTCTTGTTTTCAACTTGTTTTGAGAAGACTCATCTTTCGGGACTGGCAATACTATATTTCAGAATACGAGGATTCTCTTAGTTTTTTACACCTTCTTAAACTTCATGTAGTCAAACTGTTTGTTATTTCCGACACTGGAGACAGCACAACACTTCCAGACGCTACTGCAATGAACGGGAAATTAGTCCTCAAGAAGTGATCCAAAAAGATAACATGTTTTCGAGACACAAAACTATGTTTACGGAATTCATATATTATTGGAAAGTTAATCAAAATATAAATTTTATGAATCACATTTTTGATTTCACTTAAAGACCATAAGTCGGTTAACTGGATATATTTTTAACTTTTAATCAAATAAAAATCTTACTTTCATTTCTTTCTCGATAAATCAACAAAAGAGTCAAAAACAATTTTATAAGATTAGTTCTTTTACCTTAAGGTAAACTGTAACGGTAATAGCACCAGTAAAAAGAAAGGAAAAACAATTTAGGACCTAGCTAAACAAAGACATGAAGGGATGTAGAATGGTATGAAAAAGATTTTGATACAGATGCGCATCGGGTCTTGTTTATCTACGAACCACCTCCTTTGAACTTCGCCAGACAGAAACGCATAAAGAAAGATGATGAAGATAGAGAGTGAATCAGAAAAGTAATGAAGAGGATGAGCACCAACTAAGAATACCACGAAAGGATGAAGCTGTTTCAGAAGAAAAGAACTAATGAGTTTTCTTCAATGTCCCTCCATTTACATAGGATGACTTAAAAGTGTGGCGTAAGTGAAATGTAATTGAATTTCTTTTAATGGATATTCCTGTCTCACTACTAAGCTTCAAGCTCAATCTACCAGAAAAATATCGAGTGTACAAAATACAGAATAATTAGTTTTTTGAGACACCAAAAGAAAAATGAAAACTAGGGAAAATATATTTCATTCTAATGTTAAAACAAAATTTATTCGTAGTATTAATATTAATTGATAAATGTTTAACACAAAATTCTGCCAGAAGATATTCAGCCAGAAGACATCTGGAGCTGGAAGCAGGATCCTAGGAACAGCGTTTTCACAAGAGTGAATGCAAAGATCACTTCAATAAAAAATACACCTATTGTTGAAGCAGAATTAATCTAATTGGAGCTTTTAAAAACAAGATTTCATTGTCGTGAAGAATTTCAATTGCCTCGCCAATAATAAGTTCAATCAAGAAATAATTCACACTGTGAATGTTAAATAAATGTTTCAATATGAAAAAATGAGCATAAAACATTATATACGATACAATACGTATTTTTTATTCTTCGTCTCGTTGCTTGTACAAAAGCAGCCCTAAAAATATACAATAATAAGAAACAAATGAATACCATATTATTTGACGGTCAAGGTCGAGCTTCCGCCGCGCTCTCTGACGCAGGAATTCTGAAATATTTCCTTCGAGAACTAATAAGTTTCAGCCGGTCACTGGCGCGCCCTGGTGGCGTAAGTTTGAACTACCCTTTTGCGAGGGAGTAGCATCTGTGATATGATTCACTGTTGTCCGCCGCTGGGAAAACAGCGTACTGAAGAATATTTTACTATATCTTCAAGGCGGGAACGTCAATTCTGCCGAACTGCGCAAGCGTGTGGAGCACCTGCACGCAAGAGCCGGTTGATCGTCTCAGCTGTACTTAATCTGTTACCTGCATGATCATTTCGAAACAATAAACAAAATGATTTTTGCACAAAATCAATGTTGCGAAATTATATTTGGATTATATACTATAAGCAATACATAATGAATTTGTTAAAAATAGGTTTTTTTAAAGTATTTGATACTTATTGACAAGTATTTCACCGTGCCTATACATTTTGGAACGATTCATTTATTGTTAACGTTGTTAACCAATTCTGGATAGAAAGAGAAACATCCTTAAATATCATTGCCATGCGCAATGAACACAAAATGTCGAGTACAAAAAATATTCAACTTTAATACATTTGCTTTTAAAATCTAGACACATTTGCAGCAAAGAGATTAATCTATTTGTACACATATTCCTAATTCTGATGATTTTTATGATTCATTACGTGCATACGAGAACAACTTCTTTTATACCAAAACACGCCGGCATTCATCTCTAAATTGTATGACTGGTGAATTTATAATCCAGAGCGCTTACAATGCCTCATGAAATAATAAACTCCAAGATGTGTGTTTTACTCTTTTAAGTCGAACTTCGTCTATAATTGTTCAATAAACGCTATACGAACTGGATTATGTGTATGTGGTTATTGATTCATTCATCATTTTCTCAGCTAATATACTGATATTTGACTTAACCAACTTGTTCTTTCGTTTCTTCATTCCTTCTATTTGTGCAGCCTGGTATATAGTAGTGCCAATTTGTACTTGAAGTCTCTCAGACGTTTGCAAGCACATTAACTGTAACTGGTACACTACTGATAACATAAAAGGGCCCATTTATTTTTCTAAGTCCCAAGTCTTGGATCTGTTAAGTTTGCAACGCCTCTCTCCTCCTTCTTCCCCTTCGAGTGGGGAAGTTTCGTTCGAACAATCGTAGGTCTATTTTAAACGGCTCCCATATTTGAACGACATCGTACGGCGGGTAAATCGTAACGAGATAAAATGTTTCATTACACCGCTATTAAAGAAATATTTTGTATTTTTTTATTATACACATTTTGGACTTCTATAACAAAAATATTCTGTATATTCTTGACTTCAATAAACTTTACCATTCTCTATATTTAAACGACATCTCGAGATTCGTTGTCTCGCAAGGTCTTCATAGGCAATGTAAACGATATTAGAGTTTCTGTAAAA
>NNCF01127323.1:233402-262441 GCA_002313205.1 Laupala kohalensis
CGATATTAGAGTTTCTGTAAAAAACTCTAATATAATTTGCGTAATACTGTGATAAAATATAGTTTTTAACAGAATTTGAATATAATTGCAAGATATCGTATGGAATTGGTATAATTCGAATCACAAATTACTTATAAATATTCCTATAATTTCTTATATTTATACAGTGAAGTAAAGAAATCAAATCTCATTGCCTACAAATGATGTGTATTGTCGAAAGTAATTTCACATAATTTGCGATTCTCTTAAGTTTTTCATATATGTGAAAAGGAATTAAATAAATATAGAAAACGTTTGTCTCAAATATGAACTAATAACACAAAAGTTTAATTCTCGAGTTATAAATAATATAAAACTACTTAAGGAACAAATAAATTACATCTTCTAGTGACATATTTATCCACGATATAACAATTTGGTAGTAATCGTGCAACCTAAAAAAATAATCAGAGATCAATAATATGAAAACCTCGTTGACGAATTTCTTTTTCAATTGAAATACTTTATATATTCTACATACTTAACTCACTCCTCATTTATAATGTTAGTATCGATATTCAGTATTATTTATTGATTTCCAGAGCAGGGAACGAACATTGTCATTTAGAAACATTCTTTGTGGGTATATAATTTTTTACGAGGCAACATGGATGTTACATTTGTGAAGATAAACGTATTAGTCAGACATTCAGTATAATATTTACAGTAAATTTAAATCGAGCGAGGCAGTTAACAAGGTCGTATTTAGTTTTATATGTTAAGTTATTGTAACTTGTAGTTCCCCGTATTCCTGATTCAGTGTCATATTCTAAGGACTTGTTATTTTAAATCTAGAAATCTTCTCCAATTAACGTAACATTTTGCCGTCAATTCAACAGAGAATTTCATATTTTCAGAAAGTGTTCAACAAATATGGGATATTATACGAAATATGTTTTTTCATTGTAATATTTATGTTACTTATGCATAATATTTTAATGGCGTTCTACTTTTTACTGGCTGTAAAATTAGAAATTTAGATCGCTGAAATTTTCCTCTCGGACAAACGACGAAGGCACCAATGACACGTAATTTCGTTTAACAAATAGAAGAAACTTATATATTTGATTGTCAAATGATAGAGCAGGAACAACGATTAGGAACAAGGAAAAATTAAGGAAGTAAGAAGAGAGATCGAAAACTGGTCAGAGCGTGGGACTAGAAAAATAAATGGACCCTTTTATGTTATCAGTAGTGTACCAATGCGATAGGTCAGACATGAATTCTTCACAACTGGTTCAATAATTCTCATTAAAGCAATAGTACGGGGACAGATTCTTCGCCACATATTTTTTTCTTCAACGCGCTCAAACCGTTTCTCGGCCAAATTTTCCTTCCATGCTACGCGAATATCAAATTGAAAATTTGGTATGTAATATGCCAAGTTCAAAACTTAAGTTCCTAAATAAATAAATTCTAAAATAGATAATTAATTTTTCATTCTAATATTACCCTAATTTTCTTTATATCCGACTTTTGTAGCATATTCGCCATTTTTGTAGAACACGGGAGATTTAAACATTACCAGGTTTAATCTTGTTTTAATGTTGCTAAAACAAAATGAGACGGACATGCTGAATCATTTTTGTCGACGCAGGTGGCATTTGTGCACATGGATTCAGAGCTCGCCCCTGAACAACGCAAGGTGGCGAGTACGCTGTTGGCAGCCCTGGCAGCGGCAGGTGTGCGTGTACGCGCATTGCGTACGTGGAGTTCGGAATTCCACTACAACTACACTGACAACCCTTTCTTGTCCATCGTCAAGGAGACTCATCAAGACGCACGAGGTAAGTGTTTACACGATGATAAGTAGATGAGAAGTAAAATTTCTCCGTAGTGGCAAAACGACCTTCTCAACTCGTTAGCTGACTCCCAAAAGAATAGACTTATAGGATCACAACAAACTGTATTCCATCAACTCAAATACATAAAATCCCGGTGATAACATAGTTCTCACATTAATCACACAATCTAATCAAATCCGCGATGAAAAGTCTTTCATGTGAATAGGATTCTGGAGAACATATATTTATAAATTCAGTGAGATGTATCGTGGCAATTTAGTGTTGAGGAATCGTGCCCGAGAATAAGTCAACGATGCAACGTGGTAAAAGGGGCTGAATTGAACACGGAGGTTTTTTTCCCACTTCACAAACTTCATTGCGAGGCGTCCATGTTCAATGACGCCTTCTCATATTCCTACTAAGTTAAGTTATATCACGATCCGTGATTGAGAGTAGAGGTTCCTCGCCATGAAGCGTTCGGTAAATGAATCCAACCATGACTCAGTTCCCCATCAGTAAGCAAGTATACTGTTCCCCCGGTTTCCAGAGTAAAATAGTAAAAATACAACAGTATCAATGAGAATATGAAATTTTGTTTATAATTTTCTGGAAGAATTAAATTATAATTAATTCTTTATAACCGCGATCTGAGATGTCCTCAGAACTCTTAGACATGGTCAGGCTTTCCGCAAGTTTCTACGCGACAACAGATTATTCAAATCAAAGTTGAAAATTAACTTGTTTGGTTATTGCTACAAGTGCTACAACTTCATAAATTCCGGACGTTTTGTTTTACATATATTGATTAATTACACTCTTGTCAACGAATTTTTATGATAAAAAACCAACGCTAATGTTATTGAACTGTTACTTACTGATCATACAAGATGGAAGAAAGCATATTGTTCGCAGTACGGAATATTTCTGTGACTTTTTGACCCGACGTATTTGAGGTTACATTTACCGACGTTCTTAGGGAATATCATCTGCATTGAGGGTTCGAATACAGAAGTAAACATTACATTATTATTTTATTGGATGATGTTGATATGACTGTAGGTATGCAGAGTTTTTTTTAATAACTCATTTTCTGAACTTTCAAGAGCTTATATCCAACAATGAAGGCTCCATGAAAACTCCATGAAGCATTGTTCTCCTCTGTTAATAAATTTCTCATTCCCTTATGCAAATAAGATTACTTTTTATACTATTTTAAACTTCTTATGCGAACAAGGGAGACGTCGTTTTTGATTTTATATTTTTTAAATGTTATATTTCCCGAGTTATTAAAAGTGTACCGTAGCCGCTGTTCAAAAGCGTGGCTGTCCTTCCATGAGGAATTAAGAAATACGAGAAGGCATCAGTAAGCAAAAGGAGGAAAATCACTGGCCAAAATTGATTACTATCCTAATTTCAGACAAATCTACGCGTCCGAATGGCTTAGTAGCTCAGTGGGCATTTGGGGTTGAAATCCTGGTAAGAAAATGGCAGACCATTATGTCTTGTCCTACACGGGCGACAAAAGCTAGAGACAGATCGCGACAACTTCCAGCGACAAAGTGTAGCGCAGAGTCGCTGGAATTGAGTGTCCTACGTGGAAGCGCGCGATTGGTCAGCTATTTAGGCAAAATGGCGTCGCGAAGAATATGTAAAATTATGTTACAAGATTTATTGCGAAATGCACGGTTTTAAGGTGAAGACTTCTTGAAAAAACTATCCTATCCTATCAAAATTTTGGTAAATGATATTTATTACTTCAAAACTTACACGTAGCCAAAATCACTGTGATATTTCGCGAGCTGACGTATAAATCACAAAGCATCGGACTTGATCATGACGATTAGCGTCTTTCGCGAGACAAAACACAAGCAAGTTTGACGTTCTAACGTCTTCGAATGTAGCGCTTGCAGCTACAGTGGCACTGTCGCTCACACAGGACAGTCTCATTACCATAAGCGTGTTTGAATATTATCGCTTTAAGTTGTCTCTCGCTGTGGCTCGCGTTTATCGCCCACATACGACAAAGCCTTACTCATACTTTAGTGTCTATGAGGTTCCTATGCATACTCAGTCTCTTGTAAAATGAGTAGTAAGTCCATTCCAGGGGGTCAATCAGTTGGAGCGTGATGTTGGCCGTATTTCCTTCTCCCTACGGCGAACAGAGTTACTCTAACTATGATCATTCCAGAGGGAGCAACTCAGAGTATACATTGGGACTATTTGCCCTATTTTCTGAATTTGATACTCTGATCTCGATTTCAAAAGTTTGAATTTCTCTTACTTATATGGCACTTGCTTCTTATAAGCTTGTTATACATGGTAAAAGAACCATATGTATAATTATGCTTTTTAATCATATTTTGATTGCGCATCTCCCCAACAACATTTCAACTTGGTTAAAGAGATTCTTCTAACGGATCATCCCTGAGTTCCTCTTGAATCCTTGAGACCCTGAAAAAGGAAAGAGAAAAAGAAAGTTTGTGATACAAATAGCTGGGAAGAGACAGTCACTTCGGGGAAGCAAAAGCCGAGAAACCCTCACAACGTGAACTTGGAGACTCCCCAAGGACGGGAGCTTTCTCACGAGCGGCAGATTTGTAGCGTCAACTTGCAGCTGTCAGTAACATCAATCGCCATCAGAGCGCACTGACTTACCCCTGTCTTCCTGATACAGTTATTTCATGAGTTCTTGCTCAATAACAGTTTCCCTATTGCGAAGGAAGAACTAAGAGAAATGATCCATCACTGACATCGGTCTGTTGACTTGATTTATTTATTTCTTACATATTATTTAAATTACTCGTGGTAATAATAGCGTTATGAATTTCTTCTGCTACCAGTATAAAATAACATGTGTGAACGTTATTTTGACATTGAAAATATTTTATTGAAACAATTTATTAAATGCAATAATTGTTTTATAAAAAATCTGGTTTACACATATTATGTAATAAAAGTTCATGAATTCCTTAAATGATAAAATGTGAATAAAACGTAACTAGGGATTTTAAATTATTCTTTATGAAGTTATTTTCATTCGCCATCACGCAAGTGGTGAGTACAACAACGTAAATAACACTAGAGACACAACTTCGTTGTCTTTTCATTCCAACTTTGAAATGGTTTTCGGAATTCTGTCTTTACGTATCTCATACACCCACCCTTTATTATAGTTGACGTAAAAAAATAACATAGAAATACAAGGCAAAACCGTGTTCCCCAGGGTGTAAGACCCTCACCCATTTCTTCTAGGCAGACCTCTGTGCGATCGCTTATGCAATTCATGAGGATGGCATAATGATCCACGACCACAACGTTTGCACTCTCACGAAACACTTTATTTCTGGAGCTTCAAGTATGAAATTCCATGATAGAGAAAATAGTACATGCAATTAAGTACTTGGAATTTATACAACCAAAGAAAAAAATGTATATTCATGTTCCCAAAATTTAGAATTTTAAGAAACCGGAAGTGCAACGCGATGTGGTGGTAAATGAAGTGGGAATGAGCTGTCCAGGAATAGGCTTCGATTCCCAATGCATTCAATGCCAATTCTCAAATTTGGTTTCGATGCATCGATTTGTTCGTGAGTTATCGGGGGAACAAACTTCTTATCACATACACGACAAGGCGACATTGGACATCATCACCAAAATTTGAAAATAGACTCTCCTGGAGGCAATATCCGAAGAGATCTCGATTTTTTTCGACCGATTACATTATTTCGGTCTTATACATTCTGTATAGATGGAAAATAAGAAAAGTAGTTGGAATTCAGTATATGGACGGCTAGGAATGCAGAATGAGTGACTTCTCTGAGCGAGGTTTGGTAACTTTTCCCTGCCCGATGCACCTATTCTGACCAACTCCCTAGAGCTTATGACGTCCATAAATATGACGTGTAATAATGCTACCACTGATACGGAAAATGGTGCAGCGCTCGTAGATGGAACTAGACAGAGTTATGAGACTGGGTATGGACCCTTAAAAATTACGGTGGACTTCGATACTTCGACAAAGACGCGATCATAAGGACGCACGTGACTAGCAGTAAGCTACTTTATATTATTATGAAACAGAGAGGTTCCCCAAATATTAAAAAAACTATATATCTCTATATCTTAAGTTTGAGAACATACTGTTTATTTATTGTATAAGAAATTACGTTTCTCGAAGGAAATATTTACAGCTTTAGAAATTTAAGTCTTATATTTACTACGTGATAAGCTACCACCAAAACATAAAGAAACATATTTTCGTGTGAAAACGTAGGGAAATAAGTATATATCTCGGAAATAATTTAATTTCCTAAATTAAACACCGATTAAATATTAAACCCTCAATGGCACTTGTTTGATATCCAAATCAATTGAAATTTTGTTCAGCTTATTTGTTTAGTGTTATGAACCGATCTAAGGTTTGGCAAAATATATTAATCTACGTACGGGACAAGTAATATTATTTAAACCCGTAAACAAACATTTTATTATTGATTATAATGTTTCATCTTCGAAAAGAATATAATTATTTTTCTCGAGAGTTTTCAGTAACAAATATAATTATATTTAATTTCTATTGGCTTTTGTAGCGGATTTAATAACAATTTTAGGCGAACTCAGAATACATGGAGATAGCGAATGAGACTTATAACTTTTACCAATAGACATAACTCCGGAAATGAGTGAACCTCAAACAAAAAGGTAATTATGCAACGTCAACAGCCAGGTGAAAATTGCGACGGAACCGGGACCTCCTGCGGCCAGAGGTACTCGGAAGTTGTGAGTTAAAAAAGGTAATTACGTCATTTAATGGACAGTCTATTTGTACACATATTTTTGTTACTATCAAAAATCATTTTGTGTAAAAAAAACGTGAATATAGTTTAAGTGATATAACATCGAGCGTGCGCCATGAGAACACACAAAAGTAATTTTCCTCAATTTCGATCTCGTATTTCAAATGCATTAGTCAAACTCACTTGCTCAAAATTAATGATGATAATAAGTTGCAATTATCTTTCGTTCTTTCTAGCATGAAAAATAAATCAAACCAAAACTTAAAGTATACGGTGTTATTATTAATTTTGAGTACATTATTAACTTAGGATAAATATCAACTCGGTGTGCTGAGTCTGTAAATCAGAATTTCATTTACTAACAATTCTATCCATGCGATTCTATCTATAATTCTTTGTGTTGTAAAGAATTATTTTCTAGCACTATGTAATTTTAAGTTCTTGAGTATCAAACGTTCACACCCTTTAACTTTCACTACGTCGCTTTCAAATTGAATCCTCCGTTGTATTTCAGATATTTATCGTGAGCCAGGAGAATCAATATTTCACTGAAGTTTTATTATTTTCTCTTTCCGTTTTATTATTTTCTCTTCATATTTTCTTTTGAATATTTGGACCACTAGTTTGTCATATTTGAAACAGCCTAAAGACAAAACTAGCTCTAATTATGTTACACTGCATTTTTTCACCGTATTACACTTACACAATATTATCACATAATGATAATGTAATAACGTGGAGCGAAATTCAAGTAAGCGATAATATCAATACAAAATACTTATATAAATACAAATAATATAAAAACATGAATGAATAGATGCAGGTTTTGATTCCTTGTAATTGAAATGAAAAGGGGAAAAGGTGTTCATTTGATTTATAAAAATCCATTTTCTCTCCTTTCGCCCTACACGCTAATATAGATTAACCCCACAACATCGGTGAAATCAACATTTTATCGCAGCACAGCTGTTTCCCTGAGACCAAGCTGCTTCGATCGCTACGCTCCTGGCGCACGATGTGTGGCAGTGCTGCAAGGGATTCCGCCTTCCGCGATCCCTTCAACGTGTCAGCCCTTTTGCTCACATGATTAATTGCCCAGCGACCTTCAATGCTTCGCCACTAACGCTCAGCACGGTGTAATGCACAACTTTTCACACGTGCCTACGTAAGAACATGTTACAACAAACATCAAAACCTTAGTAATGTACGAGAGACGAAACAGCTAGGTCGGTATCACGAACTACATAAATAGAGTCAAACATTAAGTCTTTAGTTGTTACAATTAAATGTAATTCATTTTACGAGATAAAGCTGAGTACTGTTGGGAAACCCTTCAAATTTAGTACAATGGTGAAATAAACTGAAAAATTCCTTGACATAATCTTGTTTTTATTTGTGCAATTTAGGTCATCCAGTTTTCTTTCGAGTACTCTAAAAGTACTTTCTGTATAAGATCATTTTAGGAAAAATTATCTAGCTGTCCAGTTCTTAACGCTTAATCACATATATACAAAATGCTGAACCCTTAACTGAACTGGAAAACCCTTAGCGGATGTATTCTTTTCGTTGGGAGTATAATACTTATAGTAAACGATTAACTTCGAACCCATGGATGGCATTAACAGATGTGCCATAATGCATTGCATCCACAAACAAAATATCACGAAGAGGGCAAACCGCAAATTTTTGCAACAACATTCCTCAATTACTTGAATGAACCAATCATCTCTTTTATAAATTGAGACAGTAAACTGTAATCTTGTTGAGCAGCGAGACTATCAGGAATTTTTTGTTGTTTCATTTTTTTTTCATTTAAAAAATTATGTTTATTAGTTTTTAATTGTTTCAAATTATGTTTTACAACTTGAAAATGTATTTATAAATTATTAACAAACATGAATCTATGATATAATGTCGCATCTTAAACCATAGTAAAAAATCAAGAATTTTTGACGGTAATTAATTTGTGCATACCATACAGTGGTGATTGTGGGGAAAGTTAAAGATACTTACAGATATTTTTATTTCTGTGAGCATTTCATTCCTTTTCAGGTGATTTGACAAATGTTGTTAGTTTTTTCGTGAATTAATTAACCAAATATTTTTTATATCTGTGAGTATTGTAAGGGCCCGTCACGATTTCATGGATATGAATTTGTTACGAACAAAAATTTTTGGAGAAAATATCTGAAAATTATTTTGAACTTTTATTTTTGTTTAATGCACGTTTAACTAAAAATTTGTTATATCCATTTTTATCGCGTTAGATTCCTTATAGATCAATCTGTGTTTTACCTTTGTAAATTACTTCAGCAAAATACTATAAAATCTCATCTTTCCCTCAATATATGATGCAAGTCTTAACATGCAATACAGTGCAATGAATATTGATATAATAGAAATGAAGTTTCACGAAATGCTTTTCTTGTAAAGATAATATTTTTCCTTATCCTTGTATTCATTCCTTCAAGCGAGGATTGTATCTATTGTGTACGTGAAAAGGAATTAGGAGTAAAGAAGATTGTTGGAAGAGATCCCGTGGAGGCGGATTTTGTCTTAAGGAGAACTGTGTAAAAGACGGCGGTGTTTCTCATTGCTGTATAGAACAATAAATAACAGTAATCTCTCAGCTAAATAATTCTTAACAATATAACTTGGTAATTGTGGAGCTTTAGCAACATTATCAAAGCATGATAAATTAAATGGCGTTTCTATGTTGCTCATTGTTTTATTGGTATAAAGCTTTTTCGGCTGCATAGCAACCATCGTCAGTAACATACACTGAAAAATATATATATAAATGTAGATAAAATGACAATAATAATAATAATAAAATAAAAATAAAAATAGAAACATAATATGAAAGTATATAATAATTGGGTGAAACAGTATCGAAAGAAGTGTATTTTTGGTTGTTGTTGAAATAAAGAAAGGAAAGAACAATGAAAAATGAATAAAAGAAAATGACAATAGAACACTCAATTTCCTAGATCTCTCTATTTCTCTAGTAATCAACCGCCACCAGTTTGACATATTCAGGAGAGACACATTTTCAGACACTACCATACACAATTCTTCACAACACCCTCCATCACACAAACACGCTGCCTTCCACTCCATGGTCCATCGTCTGTTCACCATTCCACTCTCACCAGAAAAAATCAAAAAAGAAATAGACACTATAAAACTTATAGCAGAAAACAATGGCTACAATACCTTTCTCATTGATAATATAATCACTAAGAAAGTTAGATTATATCACACGAAGAACCTCACATCACTTACTCCAAACAATAATATTCAAACCAGACACGCAATCCCTTTCATAGGCCCACTCTCACTTAAAATCGCGAATTCACTAAAACATTTAAACATTTACACTACCTTCTTCTCTCCACAAACACGTAACACAACCTTATCATTCACTAAGGACCCCACTCCCCATCTCCTCCGAAGTGGAGTCTACGCTCTCACATGTAGTGATTGTCCCTCCGTGTATGTCGGACAGTCTGGACGAACATTCAAACAAAGGATACAGGAACACGTAAATGCATGGAAAAATAACACAACAGTCTCACACTTCGCCAACCACCTAGTAGAAAACACACACACATTTAACATTGAAAAGGATTTTTATATTTTAGAAGTAGAAAATAGATTTTGGCCCCGGATCAAATTAGAAATTTTACACATCCATAGTATTCTAAAAAACNATTCCTCAATACTCAGGTACGTAATTTTGTCGGTTTGCTCACTCTGTATTTGTTTTCTTTGATTCATTAAAAATGAGTTACGTATTTTTATATTTCTAAGTTTCAAAACATTAAATAATTTTAGTGAAAAAAATAATTAACTTTTACTAAACCCTTTGCTTCTATCAACCTTAAATCATCTCATTTTCTTTTAGAAATTGACTTATCAATTATTATAACAGGTTTGTACTTACAACAGCGTTATTAAAAATTATTTCCCTAGTTTTTTTCTTGAGAAACAATCTTGATATTATGAAATGTGTTTTGAAGTGAAGCGTGCTCTTTAGCGTTTTCCACAAGTAAATCACGAAATAATTTCAAAATTGGAAATATTTTATTTCGTCCAATCAAACTCCATGAACAGAGTTTTAAGGTTTTATATTCGTTCATTAGCACACATCTCTTACTTCCAACAAACCTAAACAATTGTTTGACCTTTTAAGGTCTGCCAGGTTACATAATATTCGCAACGCGGGAATTCTGACGAGCTAAAGGTTATTTCGAACGTAAAGTGTTGTTTCACTTGCGTATCATATAACTGCTGGTTGAACACACAATTTTGATTAACAGATATAACGGGGCAAAATACATTGATTTGCTTGAGAATTGTAAAATTCAATGCCGAAAATTCACTTTAATTAATTTCACTCATGGACAATCTTTCAATTGAAAAACTAGAATTATATATATTTTAATCGTGTTACGTCGAATGAAAATGGGAGACGGGACCGGGATTCGAACCCGGGTTTCACAAGTTGAATGAGAATAGTAGACGGGCCCGAGAGGCGAACGGGGTGGCGCAGTTGGTAGGCGCATGAGCGCGTAGAGCTCAAGGTCCCGGTTTCGAATCCCGGTCCCGTCTCCCATTTTCATTCGACGTAACATGATTAANNNTGTATATATAATATATATATATATATATATATATATATATATATATATATATATATATATATATATATATATATTTTGAATATTCAAGTAATGTTTTTTATTTGATTTATTTATTCTTTCCCCTGCACGCAACAAATGTGAAGCATATTTTAATAAATGATTTGTGACTTATTAACTTGTCATTTGCGATGCGCCCCCAAAATGTGTAAGGGAAAGCATACTGTGATTCTGAGACGTTAACTAAGCACGAGATGACAGGACTTTGCTAGAGTGAGAAAGGGAATGGCCGTCTATGATAAAATGGTGACCCATTTTATATTTATAGACACCGGAATTACGATATAATGAGGAAAGAGGGAGTACTAATCTTCTTGAGTCTTGGAATAGAAGTCGGAAAGGATGGATGCACGCTGAAGCAAGAGCAATTATGTATCACTTTAATCGGCGACATTATGATTAGGTTTACTCATGAACATAAAGAAGGAAACATACAGGAAACATGGTACGGCAATTAACTGCTATTATTATTTTTAACATTCTTGTCGTTTTATGTGCCCTATATTTTGTTATAAGAACTTCAGAGAACCAATTTTCTTCTTCTAGATTTATTGGTGCTTTTGTTGTCAATATACCGAAATAGAATTAATTGTTCCAACTAATTTATATTTTTCTGCAAAACCCTTTTTCTTACGTCGGATATCGAATATTGCCAGCGAAAATAATCTCCAAAGATTTAAATCTAAACATGAGAGCAATGCCGCCGAAAATATTTACAATTTTTCCATATTTTCTGATAGTTTTTGGAGTCTTTGTATCTCTATAAACTATATTTTGTCACGTAATGTATGATTTTTTTGCTCCTTTACCTATAATGTTTAAAAGCAAGAATATTCTTTGTTTTTTACCCATAATGAATAAAATTTATATTATTTATTCACCAATTAAATACGCTAGAAAAGTTTAAAAATGTCAAAACTTTTGAGTAAAACTATTTGTAAGTTAAATTAAAATATTGGAGGTACGCACTTGTCTCTGGAACATTTAACCTACTTTAAGAGAAGATGTTTTAAAATAAATAGTGAATAATAATTTATTTTCCGAAATATTGCATTTGCTGTATCTGCAATAAATCCTGAATTCAAGATCAAGAGCATACTCACCGTGCAGTGAGCCGTGTTTTCAGAAATGAGAAAATACAACGTAGCGCTTACAGTGTTAAATAGAAACGTTGGATAACTCGATTTATAGGTGTCTTGTGGCTTGTAAGGTCTTGTTATGGGGATAGAGGTGAAAGTAAAGGGGAAGTAGTACCTACAAGACATGTGGAACATCTCAGATGCTGGAAAGAGGGAAAATGAGAGGAGTAATTTCAATGTCTGGTGATTCATCCACATGACAACAAGTCCGCGTTTAATTAGCAGCTTTTAAATTATTTATAAATTGCCTCATTCTTTTCCGTCGAAATTGGAATTTATCATTCATTAAATGTGATAATGACAATTTTGTCCCACTAAAACAGTATTATCATTCTTGGAAACTTAACAACACAAACCCTATATATTTCTATTATTTAACATTGAAAAAAAAATCCTATAAAATGCATTCGATGTTTCCAGATTAAGAAAAATCTTGCTCGCCAACGAGTTTTATAAAATTAAATAAATAAATTGAAGACTTACGACCCTGAACGGACGAACAGTATATCTTTTGGGATTTGAAGCTCACGACGTTTCGACTTTGTGTTGACGATGACTTCAACATCAAGTTGAAACGTCGTGAGCTTCAAATCCCAAAAGATATACTGTTCGTCCGTTCAGGGTCGTAAGTCTTCAATTTATTTATTTAATTTGATTAAATAATGAACATTAATTGTGGTCGAGTTTTATAAAAAAAACATGTAAGGATAAAAATATCTGGATTGTGACCACTTGAGAGATTTTCACAGAAAAAAATGATAGGTTTGTTGGCTTAGTATATTTAACGACGAACATAGAAAAGTATTGAATTAATATTTGATGCAGTCCTTAATATAAAATGTAAATAATAAGAAACCCATTCCATGGAAAGAGAAAATTCAATATTTGAACTTTGTAGTCATTGAATAATAATTATTTACGTATAATTGATTGAGATAATGAAAGTGTACGGAAAGCTATATGATGTAAATATAACATTTTTCCTTAGCTCCAGATGTACCATTTTCGGCAATATCTTTCTAGTTACCTACACACACCGAGACGCAAAATACACAGCGCACTTATTTCATCTCATCATAACTTCTGTTTTGAAATGTATCAACCTGACATTTGGGCCAAAGTATCCCTATATTTTTTCTAGACACTACCTTAATGCCATCCCATTCGCACTGGGTGACCCTTAGTATGTCGAGGGATAAAAATGTCGTGTGCAATTGTTTTATTACTAAAGCGAACATAATCTAAATGCATTATCACTCCAAATTCGTTGTCAATTGCTCTAACAAAATTCTTGTTTTTTTATACAAAAATTGAAAAAACCTCTGATACTCAACCTTAACATCAAATTTTCATAACTATGAAACTAGTGGGTGTAGCATCGCCCCACTCTCGACAGAAGAAATACACAGCTCTGTTGTCTTCAACACTGCCTGGTTGTTTATGCAACACACAACACACACCATGCGGGTTCACCACTGGTTCACGAATGATGTATTTTTGTTTCGTGTTTTTATCATGTTATCATGCTATGTCAAGATAAATTGTCATTGAGTGTCTCCAAATCTTGCTTTCATTTTCAATTAGTATAAAAATAGAAGTACGTCCCTATCTCACCCGCTAAGAGATCTTGATGAAGTATACTCTAAACTCTGTAAGAGAGTTACGCATACGTGTATTTATAAAATCACCTACACTATTTTCTGTATTTCAGATCATGCATGTTGTGTTTTCAAACAGAAAGAATAAACAACTAAGTTTAAATAAATTAAAATAATTAATGAAAACTTTCGGACGATTACTTTTTATTTTCTGCTTTTCTAGAACACAACGTTTCGATTCGTGATTTGAGTCGTCGTCAGGGGTAACAATTCGTAGCAAGAAACATAGCAACAGAACAACTGAACATGCTATTAAATGTAAATGCAAACGAAAAATATTTTTTACAAAATTGTACCTGACGACGACTTTAATTTATTTACTTATTTATCTTGATTATATAATGAACATTAAGAATAAAACATAGTTTATATCGAAAATATTGAAGACGATTGAGTTATACATCTCGTAATACAGCAAACAAATCACAAAATATAAAATTTGTTAGAAATTAACTTTTTTTTTTGGAAGTCGAGTGTGGTACACTCTGTCTTCTGTACGGCATAGTGTAATTCGGAAGATTCTTTCACTTCTGGATTGAAGGTATGATGAATGCAAAATACGACATATACCAACTCCTAAACGAGTGCAAATCGTCATATCGCTCTTCCTCCTCACCTCCGATTGAGCTCGTTTTCTCCCAGCATTACATCAGTGAAAATAATGAGCGAGCGTTCTGCACGCCGTCTAACGAGCGCCCGACCAACTGACTCTGCACACGAACCCCACAAATAGAAAGCCAATAAACGGAAACGATTTATTCGACGATTCATATCCATTGTTCAGTGAAACGGAAAATCATTGCGGAAGCAAAATTGAACGTATATTCGATGTGTCAATTATACAGCAGGTTATTACGAAATGAATTCTTGGACTCATTAGTGGATGAGTTACGCTCGTTAATGTGGCTCTCCCATAGTCCTGAGTTTCTAAATAATCAAAATTCAATCATAATACTTCATTTTTAAAGCGGATAATGTATCTCCATTATCTTTTTACATGGCATTTCATTTGCATGGGAGGGAATTGAGGTAAAGCGTTGTTTCCGTACATCATCTTCTAAAAAGTAATTCTTCTGTAAATATAATTTTTTCTGTTCCATAAATACGGTATCATTACAAAGATTACATTCTGAACTTCAAAGAAATCTAACATTTCTTTTTATAATACATTTTAAACTTCATAAATACAGTCAAATTGCCGTTACTTTACAAACTATCTCTCTGGCGGCGCTCAACTCAGGGTCGCTGAATATTCCTACTCATTTTTCACGCATCTATGAACATAATCCTCAAACTACCTCCTCTATGTTTTAAATGTTTAACACATTTACGATAATATATGTACTTCATTTTGTAAGTGAAATTCGAATTGATCGCCACATTTAAACTGGGGCAGATATTTCTTAAATGAAGCACGTGCATTTTTAGTGCAATTTTGTGAGTATTTAAGCAAGGTAAGAGGTTTTTGTCAAACATTGTTCGGAAATTTTAATGTTAATTTAGACAAAAATGTAACTGCCTTTTTGACACTAATGTTTATTATTATTTAAGTTTAATATTATAACTAGCACCTTGGTATTGAGATTTTATGGGATTTATCTCATAAAATCCCATAAGCGGGTGTTCGTATTCCTAGCTCGGTTCGCTGGGACAGATCTCGCTCGCAGTCACTAGCAAAACTCCGCACCGACAGTCAGCGGAGCGTGACCGTGCACCGCCAATCAGAAGTCGACGGTAAGGCTATGGGGTGATGGAGGCGGTGTCTGGCAGCGGCTTGACGAGCAGTGAGAGGTGGGCACTCTCTCTCTCAAGATGCTTTTTGGAGTCCGGCGTAGGAGAGCCTCGCCCGTGGCAAATACTGTGGGATACTAATAAAAAAGGACGAAGTACATATACATTCATAAGACTAGTCGATTTCAGTCATAGAAATAGAAAGTGGTTTAAACCAAGTCCCATGGTACTTCAGTATTTCACTAAACACGGAAACTTTAATGAATATTTATTTCGAATAGGGAGGAGAGAAGAGGCGACCTGTCTATGCGGAAGAGGTGAAGAAACAAACGAACACTTTTCATGGGACTGCGAGCTGTATGGCACAGAGAGGGCGAAATTCCTGAAAAAATATGTTAGCGGAAGTTTTCAAAATTCAGGGAAAGCAAAAAATTGATTAGAAATGAAAAGATTTATCATACTTTTGAAAAAATAGAGGAAACACACACAAGATAAAAAATGTTCTGAAAGAAAATATTACAAATCTAAAAAATTGGAATGCAGTAAAGAGCGTAACCGAATATGATGAGTAAAAATCTCGTAATTTCTAACAAGATGGGAACGGGGCAACAAAAATAGAGACTGTAAATATAAATAAATAAATAATTGGAGCCTCGACGAGGCACGTGGCAGGCAAGTTTTCGCGGACAGAGGAGAATCGTTCGTCGACAGAGTGATTACCACACGGAGTTTGTCCGAGACAACTGATCCTCGCGAGAGGTGGACTTGCGAGCAGTACGACTGGCGGATCTCCGCCACAGTCTTCCCGCACCTTCCCTTCCGTTTATAGAAAATCAACTTTCATCTTTGAAGTAGAAGCACACGACGTTTCATCCTGGGCTTAGGTCATCCTCTCGTGTACATTGAATAAACGAAAACTTTATTCCCGACAACTATAGAAGAAAAGTACGTATGGGGTACACCCTTTTTATTATTTAACAACGTGTACGAATGCTTCACAAGGGTTCAGGTAGTTTATATAAAAATAAAATTAATTTCAAATTTGTAATTTTAGGTTTGACTTTACGTCGCCAAAGTCGCTCTTCATGAGAAAAATACGCCCATTGGAAAGAGTTGGGAAGGAATAATAACACTTTTGATTACGTGTAAGTTCACAATTAGCCTCCATACACCCATGGGGAAGGGTATGACAAGTAAAAGTTATCGTAACTTAAATACTATATCAGTGACGAAAACATATCAAATGTTGTCGAAGACACTGAGATTGTAGCACTTCTAATATCGCTTGAGTGTGAATTCAGTACCCATAGCAATAAGACACCCTTTGCAACCTTAAACGGGATAAGAAAGAGAGTTACAGGACAAAATAGTTGCAAAGGATCGAGTTTCTGAGTTGATTAAATACATTACCAATGTTGTTAGGTTTCAGTTCAGATCACATGATACCCTTTAAAGTAGGGTGAAAAGGGTGAGATGTGAAAAGAATGGAATGTGGAAAACAGCGTTGGTGTCGAATCCACAGTTTTCGGGGTTGCTGAGATGAACTACTTCCGATGCCGTTTCATTCCATGTAAAGATCATATAATTGAAATACTCCTAGGAATAAAGTGAGATGTGTGTGACGTGTAAAAATAATACAAAACTTCCAATATCAGGGTAAAAACCATAGATTTCAGGTTTGTTGAAATGAATCGGGTCACTTCTGATATTATGTAAGGATACGGCAACCATGGGGTCGAGATAAAACATCCCTGGTTCCCGTATAGGTGAAGTGGTGAGAGGGAATATAAGAGAGTCGTAAACGTGGGATACTAGTTTCGATTTAATAACTTTCTGAGCTGATGAATCGTACATTTGAATTGTAGGATACCGTTTAAGTAATTTTCTTTCAGTCAATACTATCAATCTCGTATTATAAATTTATAAAATACGCTTCTTATCAAGGAACGTTAAAAAATATATATCTGATTAACATTTAACAATATCTCAGTCGTACAGTACTAAAAGGTTCTTATCAATTAACTCAAATATTATAAACTAATTAAAATTATAATTAATATCTCTTGTACGTCTAGCAACAATGTATGATATTTGGGCCACGATTCTTTAGTATCATTATCTTATACATTAAAACGCTAATGTCCTAGAATGTTTCAGTTCCTTTCCTTCGTAACCGGTCGGAGTAAATTACACAAATGAAGTATGATACTTTAAAGCATTAAAAGATATATCAGATATTTCCTATTTCATCATTCACCTTTTTCCTTTCCGATATTTAAAACTTACATCAATAAATAATCTACGTAACTCATTTATTTGAAGAGGATGTTACTTGACTACTTCGGTCTTGGCAATTGACAATTCTGACGCGTCTGGCCATGCTTGTGTAAACAATATTCGTAGGGAGTTGTACGTGGTTTCATTGTGCATTACCGTATACTATTATCAGAACTGTTCTGATGCTCTTTTTACTTTGTTTGATGCAAAATTGAATCCGATTGAATCTCTCCTACAACCACCAGACAGGGGAAAGTAGTATCTACCATATTTTCTGGTAAAACATAGTTGAGCAACATAAAAGTAATTGTTCATATTATCGTACATAATGTTAATTTTATTCAATTTCATAGTTTTCTATAAAAGCATTCCTATGATGATTTATTTCGTACACAAAATTCCATTCTCCTCCCACACACTTTTTACGAGTTGTATCAAGAGCTTGTACTATCATGATGAAATATGATCGCAAGGAGTCCAATTACGGATGTTGACTGTCTAGCATTTAAATTCTCGTTAACACAATGAGTACTCTCGGGTGTATTCCCGACGTAAATAACTTCCGAGTCTCCTCAGTAATTCAAAACGTAAGCGATAAACCACATTAAATAGCAGCTAACCTTCCTGGCTGTTCGTTGCAGCGAGTAAGTTGAATAATTAATAGTGTCTAACGGAGCTACAAAGTAGAAGATGATGGATGAAACGGTTTCATCTCCTTTGTTACTCGGATTTACACTCTCATCGTAATGATTCTATTGACTGGAAAGATCGATATATTACATTGCAAAATTGACCTTAGATTTTTATACTTCCTCTTGGAAGGGAATTCTTTTTATACTTCTATTTTCAAAATAACCGATAACAATTTCAAGACTATTTTCCTACATTCTTGTATTGTGTGCTATTATTCATGTTAGTTTATCTTTATCTGTACACAACTGGCGTAAAACCCGGGTCAGGACGTAGCTACAGAATTATTGTACACAACGGTGAGGGTTTTACGCGGTTTTCCTTTGGGTAAAGGCGGATTCTTTTTATATTGGCTCTCTAGGCTGTCTGTTGAAATAATTAATGTCGAATTTCGAGTTATTTTAATTGTTGCTATTTATAAACATTATTTTCCGAATTCTCTATAGTTTATAATAATACTTACTATGAAATAACATTTTTGTTTTAAATAAAAAATTAAATAAAATATTGATGGTATTCTGTTGGTATAACTCGAACCGAACTACTTTTATTCCTTGTAGGCATGTGTTGAAATGTTAAACCCGCCTCTGCGTGAGGACCCTTGATATTGCTTGCTTCCGGAGAGTAATTAGTTTATTGTCCTTCACTTGGTCACATTCAGATTGTAATAGCTTTTTTTACAATAATTTATTATTATTATTGTTATTATTATTTTGGAAGGGTGCAGCAAAAACGCCATGAAACTATTCATCTATAAAGACGGGTAAAATGGACAGCAGAGTGTGCACGTACCTACTACGGTAGTGAAAGCCAATGAACATTTTGTTGTCTACCTCATTTGTTTGTTGTATGTTCCTGAAAACAAAAGATGTAATATCTACTCTTCGATTGAGAGTAAGCACATATATTTCTGTAGTTCTTCTTGACATGATAAGAACGATATGTTTCCGCAAACATCGAAAGCTTATCATCTCAGATGAGGCAATAAACTCTAAATGACATTCTGCTTCGTCTCATATTTATTCATCTGTTTTCCTCTTAAAAATTCATCCAGATTTTTCTAAATTCTCCGTAGACATTTTCCATTTTCTTATCGTGTTTGAGCATTTAAACTAAAAAATGAAAATATAATGTCTAAAATGTCCTACAGGTCAGAACCACGTACTATAACCCCGTGTTACTTCGTTCATACTTCGTGACCGCACACATTTCAGCTGGTATCTATAACACTGAGCTCCCTCGCCACCTAGGTGATTGCCTCCACAGCCATTTGCACGCCTCCATCTCTAACGCTACTCCTTTCCCTCTCCAGAAAGCCACAAAGCTCGCGAGGCATCTGACGGCAAACCACACATTAATTCACTGCGAGCGCTAATTACCCGAGAGATGGGAAAAAGACTCTAAAGGTACCCACTGCTTGAAAGAAGAGAGAAGGAATTGCTATTTGTGTTCATGACAAATTAGGGAGAAAGGTGGTGATTAATGTGAATAAATGATTTTTTTATTGCATACACATCATTTAAGTTTTAAAATACGCTTAAAACTTGATTGTTTGGTGTTTGAAGATTTTTTTATTCACTTTCTAGGGTGGTCGTTCAGGTCCAACACCTCAATTTCAAACACGCTTTTTTCAGTATATTTCATTTGTCCTAAAATTGAGATGCTTAAATTGAAATTAAATAACTTTATTTATAAAAACTTTTACTTGGGTCATAAGTGACAATATGTAATTTATTCTTAATAAAGGTGTAAAGTTCTTATATTTAAAATAATTTATTTGTGTATTAATTATTGTTGAAAAGCAAAAGCAATTTTACACATACAATTACAAAGTGAATCATGAAATCTTTCGTTATATCTCTTAGTGTGCTGTAGCGTAGAGATTTCACGAAAGACATGAATTCGTTAGTTTTGGGTAAAAATTATAAGTAGTGTACGATCTCTTCCAGGCATTTTCACTCGATCGCGGAGGATACAGGAGGTCGCTTTTGCTAGACACATCGAGACAATATGACTAATCCTGACATTACAGACAGATGTTTCCTAGAGTATTCATAAAAAAATTGTCAGACATTAACATAACTTATAGTTTAAGTAGAGCGGTTCTGCTCATCATGAAAAAACATCGAATTTTACTGACCCATTAGTTTTTATTTTCATAAGTGTTAATCATTCCATGAAAATAAAAAATTTATATTTTCCTAAGTATTACTCATGAAATTTAAGTAAGTAATTAGAATAATAAAAAATTAAATTATCTCATTTAACATTTTAGATTTTTGATGAATTTTTAAGAGAAAAATCTGCCCTTTGCGATTAATTGTGTTCGACACAATATACGCTGTATCAATGAAAGGTGAGAGATACGCGAGATCCTACATAATAAGTCATCTACGTAATCGACCTGTAGTTTTTTATTAAACTCCCACACCCTTTCCACAATTTGAGAATTTGTTTGTTTAAAAATTCACAATTTCTTTTTCAAGTTTACGTCATTCTTGGAGACCAGTACCAACACGTCGGTTTGTTAACTGCCATGGAGGAATTGAATCTTTTGCAAAATGGTAAGTAGAAACTTTAATTATGACATTAACATATTTATAGGGATTATTTATAGGGATATTTTGCTCTTGGTCACGATAAATTACGGAACTCCTATGGGAGAAAAATCTTTTAGAAATGTGACATATTATAGATATGACTAATTATGAATAAAAACTTCACTCAGAGATATTTCAGGAGGGGAGTTAAAATTAAATATATTACTGTAAAAATTAAGATCCTATTACATTAACATAAATCACAAATACAATTTGGTATTGCGCAACTCCGAAAAACTCTTAATAGAGTCAGAAACTCTTCTACTAAGATATAATTATACTACTAAGTACTAAGTAAATAATACGATTTCCAAGAGGATAACAGCCAAAAATATGACTAAATCGTCCAAATTAATAAAAATCCAAAGCTTAATCAAAGTTCCTTTATTGTAAATAAGTTGTGAGTAAACATTAGCAAATCATTTCTTTTTTAATAATTTTGACGATTTTTTTGCTATCATCCTCTGGGGAATTGTCGTAAATGAAGTTTAAATCTTTATAAAAAATGTCAATCTTTAATGTTTATAATTAAAAGCGCTAGGATTTTTTAAAGTGACTATCTTGACTTCTATTGGTCGTAGAGAGTTCAGAGTTCTTAAATAAGATTTTCAATGCGTTTTACTGAGAAGGTCCAGTGTTAAAAATTACAAAGATATTCCATTTGTTTAAAGGAAGAAAAGACAAAAAATTACTTTTAAAAAAATACAGAATTTCAAGACCTTTCTAAAAATTCATTTATTTGTTTTCATACACTGTTAGTTAAGATCTTTATTTTTTAAATGCAATATGCCAAACCTTTTTTATTAGCAATTGGTAGCTGTACAACCGTGCAAATTTGGCGGTTTTCACCCCTGGTGGGATAAATAAATAGTATTTTACAAAAACTATTACACCTAAAGCGCCGATCTTTTGCACACTTTTTACGCATCACGTATTTCGCGTTTAAGGGATGTTTAACCTATTTTTAATAATTATTTGTAAAATTATACCAATATTAAAAAGTATTATTTCTGAGCCTGTGCGTAAATTCAAACACCCGCGCATATTTTTTATAAATATCAGATATGCTACGTTTGTAATAGTTAACTAGTTAACTTCTAATATTAATGTGTCATCCCAATCCATCTCAGAATCATTATTAATACAATTAGAGGTTACTACACTTTGTTCAATTGATTTTAAATTTCGTTTGTGCTCCGGGATTCTAGTTTTTAACCGTCTCTTTGTTTGACCTACAGAGCAAGCATGAAAATATTTGCATTTTATTCTGTATAATTCATTATTAGTGGTCATATGATCTTCCATTTCTTTCCCTTTCGTTATTAAATTACTTCTTTAATGTGAATTTTTATTCGTCCCTCAAAAGAGTAAAATTAATTTATTACCTAGTATACTCAGTATTCTGCAAAATATTATTTTTTATTATTTATTTGTACAACAACTCTAACCCTTCTTACCCATTGCCTAACATAGTCAATACCTGGGATTAATTCTACTTGTTTAATACCTTCTCGTGATCCTCTATCCTCCAATATAATTTTCATTATCATAACACAAATTACACAATATTCAGTTCAACATAATTTTAAGCAATTTTTAATTACTTTTCTTGCAATAGTCACACCTTTTAAGACCTTATGGGGGATGTTCGTTCCTACTATCGGTAGAATTCAATTCGAAAGGGCAATATTCTAATATAAAATATACATTATATATAGCGGGTTTTAGGGCCCTTGCGTAAAATGTGTCGTGAACTGAGCATACTATACCCTAGTATTCACATTCAATGAACTGATACAGTGACTAAAAATAGAGATATTAAAATATTTCGATTATTTGGCAGGTAATTGATATCAGTAGTGAAAAAAAACTATTAATTTATTATAAGTAATAATAATAAATTTTATACTGCGATGACCATTTTTTTCTTTAATTTTAGTTATAAATCTCAGCTATTGTACTGTATATTTAAGTGACTGTTTCGTTCATTGGCCAACGTTGGGAACCACGGAAAACCAACGGTTAGGGCAAGCGCGCTAAACATAAAGAGGAAAAATCTGGATGGTAACTGGAAACCAGTAACAGAACAAAAATAATTTCGGCAGCAGAACCAAATAAACTCATAGAAAGGATACATACTTATGTTCAAGGCAAATAACATATGCATACATACCAACATACCCAAATTAATCTTATTTACATATTTACCTATACACACGTACACTACTTATAACAAAAAAGGGCCCATTTATTTTTCTACGTCCCACGCACGGAGCAGTTTTGGATTTGTTAAGTTTGCAACGCCTCTCTCCTCCTCCTTCCCCTTCGAGTGGGAAAGTTTCGTTCGACCAATCGTAGGTCTGTTTGAACGGCTCCCATATTTGGATGACATCGTACGGCGGGTAAATCGTAACGAGATAAAATGTTTCATTACACCGCTATTAAAGAAATATTTTGTATTTTTTTATTATACACATTTTGGACTTCTATAACAAAAATATTCTGTATATTCTTGACTTCAATAAACTTTACCATTCTCTATATTTAAACGACATCTCGAGATTCGTTGTCTCGCAAGGTCTTCATAGGCAATGTAAAATATATTAAAGTTTCTGTGAAAAACGTTTGCGTAATACTGTGATAAAATATAGTTTTTAACAGAATTTTAATATAATTGCAAGATATCGTATGGAATTGGTATAATTCGAATCACAAATTGTTAAAAATGGCACAATATCATTGGTTTGTCCCTAATAAATTCGGATGGAACACCATGTACTCCTGGCACTTTATTGTCTTTTAAATTGCGAATGGCAGAAGATATTTCATGTGATGTAATACATTTATCTATTTCAAACACTGTATTTGTTGTAAATATTATTTCTGTTTCGTTACTATTTGGGAATATATTCTCATTTCCTGCTAGAATATTTTTAAAATGCGTTTCCCATCCTATTGCATCTATGTTATTTGATACAGTTTCATTTCGCCTTTATTTACGAATTGTGTCCCACAGGTCACGGCTACATTTTTTTTTTGATAGGGTTTCTCTAAGACGTTCTGCTTCCATTGGTTGCCAGGCTTGTTTACTTTCCTTATCTATGTGTTTGTATTCTCCGCGAAGTTTAAGATACGATTTGCGCAATTCTATCCCACGCAGCCACTGCTAAATTTTCAGGGTAGATTTTTCGAATGTTTTCGTATATTTGCAGGCATCGTTATACCTCACCGGATGATTTCCAGAATTTTTGTTCTCCTTAATTATTTTCATACTCGACCCTGATTTTTACAAACAATGTATTATAGAGTCCGCAGCCGCGTTGTAATTTTGAGCTGCGAGTTTGGTTTCGAAATCGTAACGTAACATTCCGAGATTACTTGAGAAATTCATCTTATAGACCGATTTCTTGTCTTCATTCCATTTGTAATTTTACTAATTTTGATCCCGTGCATGCGGGTGTTACTAGAGCGTTTTGATGTGAAAATAGAGTTTCACACATACGGCCATATGGTATGAGTCTATTCTGGGTTCAATACAAAAGTTGTCTACGTATTGTAATAAATTTTCTATGACTAGCGCGTAATCTATCAAACTTTCCCCGTTTTCGTTAATAAACGTTATATTTCCGTCTAAATCTGGTCCATTAGCACCATTTAGTACTGTTAGGTTATGTATGCTGTAGAAATTTAATAGATTCTCTCTTCCGGATTTAAGTTTTTATCCTTACTATTTCTCCACCTTTCGGGCGAGGACCCCCAACCCAACGGCCATTGACCGCACGCCACTGCTTCGTCGACACCATACTGGAAGTTTTCTTGTTTCTTATTTTTTATTTTTTCTTCTCTCTGTATCACCGTCACACGCAACACGCACCATCGAAGGATAAAGTACACGGAGGAAGCGAGCTGTCGACACTATCGGTAGTACAACACTGAAACATTATCGGTAGTACAACATACGGTGTTCTGCTGTGTATAAGATTTTATTACCAATCTCCTATTTTTTTATTATATTTCGTACCATGCCTATCTTTGCTACAATATCATGAATTTTCTCAAAATTCTCTCAGCTATTAATGAATTCTTATTTTCGTTCAACTGTAAACAGTGCATAATATTTCAGCATTCTTACCAATTCTCCGCGTTCTGGCGCGTATATGTAAACAAGACATACATGGACTCTTGTGTCGGAATCTTCGTTATTGTAACAACAAACATTCTTTTGAGATACTCGTTGAAATACTCATGTCCTCTGCAAAATAAATTTCTCAGATTGCTAATAAATCATTGTGTCATGTTGCACAGGCGAATACATCGTAGTGGGTGTGACAACAGAGCAGTACGACGACGCGCACCCGGAGAGCGCTCTCACCGGACTACGACGCGTCGCGGCGCCTGCTGTCGAACGCGCCTTCCGCTCTTACTTGGGTGTCGCCGCCACCCCACCAGACGCTCGCAACTTCCAACCATTTGCACTCAAAGTCAACGACTTCCTGGAGCGCCCACCGTTTAACTACCCAAATGCGGGAAGGAAGCTTAACATTCCGAAGCAGGTAAGTTCGTTGACATCATTTTGAAAAATTTAGTTCCTTCAAATTTATATTTCTAAAGGTTTCTGGGATCAGAGTTATGAGCGTATTCGGTAGCATTTCCTCCGAGTAGCGTTTCTTCCGAAGCATTAGGAACGCTGTGTATTGAAGATCCAGTCTGACTCTTTGAATCGGTTGCGTTTCGTCCGAGTTATGTTCATCCGAACACAAAATTCTTAAAATAATTTGTACGTGCACGAATCAGTGCACTCATGTGTTACCTCCGAGCGTGCGACGCACTAACGAGGCAGGAGAGGCTAATACAAGACATTTCTCATACTTCTCTCTCTTCTTCATAATTAAAACTAAGATCTGACCTGAACATATTCACATAGTCGAAACCTAGAAATGAGACCTTCGAACACGTTATTAAATCTACAATTTCAGCTTCCACGTGTGTTATTTTACTAAAATATAAAAATTAGATATTTTATGCTTAATCAGTGATGGTCCAGTTCAGGGCTTGTCCGATAACAAAAATAACTCTTGAAACACTTGCCAAAGTTTCAGTTGTTTTCTATGTGGCACACAAAAGAGAACCATCTAATCGATTACAGAAGAAATCATTTGGTAATGAATCTTTTTAACGAGGAAAAATTAACAGTTACTTAAAAAACAAATTTTAAACCGGTAGTACCGTGAATACTCAGATAGTCTAGGGATCTAAATTATAGTACGTCATGAAACGTTATGTTCTGCTACTCCTGAAATTGCTAAACCATGCAACCAATGTTACTGGGATGGCCTACGTGCTCTGAGTCTTTAGCATGATAATATGAGAGATCATAAATTCTTCTTTTATTCCATTCTCGTTTTGCAATTTTGACGAGAAAACTTTTGTAGGAGTGCTTACTGCCCTAGTTAATTAAGTGACGTATGTCTTATAACAGCAAAAACTCATAAGCGGCCTGTGCACGAGGACAATAAGAGTACAGACAGCAGGTGGCATAGTGGAAATGGTATTGACAGCAGAGAAGATAGTTCCGAAGAACTGTACTGCGCCACTGATGGCGTCGTTTCCAAGATTTGAGACGGGATAGAGAGCAGCAGCGCCGCGAGACAGTTAACTTTCTCCGTGTAAACCGCATCGATCCCTTCGACTTACGCATTTCCACACCCTGACTTTTTGATCTTTCGTTCGTTCACGCATATTTTTTGTAGTTCTCCTAAAAGAAATTTCGTTTAATAGTACGAATAGTCTTTAAACATGTGTTGTGTCGCCATATTTAACGCTATTATGACAGTTCACTATCCTTGGAGATGACTTGTCTGTTGTCTCTCACACGACGACAGCGCTCCGGTGTCTGCTCGTCGCACAGCTCCCATTTCACAAACTGTCTGTCCCATTACTCTCCAAGGCTGCTATAGGAAGCCAGGCCGGGTATTTCTTTTTATAAGCGACGTTGTCCTCACTGAATGATAGACTGATTGACTCCTAAATGCAACGCGAACACAAAATAACATTTAAAGACATAATGTTGCTTTCATATTATCTAGACAAACTGAAAAGGTGTTTTTGGAAATTCCATTTGTCAAAGAGAAATTTAGGTTTTGTTTTAATTCTTGCTTTATCTCACGAACTAATTAAAATTCCTGACGTGTTTTGTATATAAACGAGCTTACTTGTTGACTCTAAATTATAATGAAGTACAACATATAAGTACGAGTACAAGTATACGCAGTGCAAGTATAATCTCCCGTGCGAAGCCTAGAAGGGTTGGCTAGTACATGTACGAGTACATGTGAACTGTGCCCAGGTTCGAGTGGAGGCAGCGTACCTGTACGACGCAGCGCGCCTGTATGCGCATGCGCTTATCGAGCAGCTGGATGCAGGTGGGGACGTCCTCAATGGCTCTGAGATTGTAAACCGCATGAGAAATACTTCTTACTACAGCGCTATGGGGTAAGTGTAGAATCCCAAATACGTAGTTCCTTAATTCGTGTCGCTTGGTTAAAATGTACACTGGTCACAAAATACCAGAGTATTGGGTAAATTATGTTAACACTTGAAAACCTGCATCTTATTACTTTTATCGCCTTGAGCATTTCATTATATGTTTATCAATTTTGTTAAAGTATTATGAACCATATGATATTCATTTATTCCATGCATATTACAGCACAGGATATAAGGAAAGAAAGAATAGATTTTTTCTAATGAACAAACACATGTCAAATGGGTCACTGTGGTTTTCACCAACATCGTTTCTGTTTCTAAATGAAAGTGATTTGTATCATTATCAAATGATGTAGATTTTTATTTAGATTCTAATGAACACACAATACACTAAAATGAGAGAAAAGCTCTGTGTACGCAAAGCTAACGAATGCCCATATTTTAAAATTTTTATGTACTGTTCTGATATATTCCATTAATTAAATAACATATTTGAGTATTTCGTCAGCTGTATTTTAAACTCTTTAAGTTTTGAAAAAGCATCAAGTAAGACACTAAAGTGATTGAACTGAGGAGGTTGAATAAATTGAACAGATTCCACGTAAATACAATAAGAAAAAACAAACAAATAGCTTCCGAAGGTTTACAGAACAGTTCAAGGGTCTTCTTTCCTTCAGTTACTTTTAGTGACATTCAGTATTTAAAAATTGTCTACGAAACACAGTTTTAGATTACATACCAAGTGCTAATTGTACGTTTACTGTCGCTTCCGCGCAGTTATCAATCGTCGTTCATCACGCAATTCACATCTGTCAACAAAAAATCATACAGAAGTTAATGCAAATTGTTTCCTAATTGTGTTGTGTCCAACATAGTATAACTAGATACTCATTAATCTGATCCCCCCAGGGGACATACATCTAGTAAGTACGTGTTTGGCGAGCACGGGGCCCCGAGCTGAGTCTGGCATTACTTCTACTTACTTGCGCTAGTCTCCTTCCTTTCTCTTTCCTGACCTCCCTTGGTCACCTCTTGTTCTTTTCGATCCCGACGCCATTAGGGCTAGGGTATCTTTCATTTTCCTACCTCGCCCCAGGGGACTAACATCTAGTAAGTACGTGTTTGGCGAACACGGG
>NNCF01127323.1:262602-293900 GCA_002313205.1 Laupala kohalensis
CCCCTCATGTTATGTGCCCCCCTCATTTCCCCCCCTCCATTTTTGTTTTGATATATGTTGCGAGATATGTTTTGGTGTGTTGTAGATCAGGAGGGTTTTTAGTGGGCAGGGTTGAATCATTCGACGAGTCCCACACGCGAGGAGAGTCATGTTGGCTCTCCCTAGTGCGTAACTGCATTTTCCCGATATAAAAATAGAAAACGCCATTTCACTTAAGAGTGAATCTCCACTGCTTAATTATTTTGGTGGGAGATTGGAGCTCATTTTAACTACTCCGTGTAGCTTCGAGTGTTCTATTATATCTAAAGACAATGAGTTCAGAAATATTAACTATACTAATCTATTAGATTAATTATATACAGAGAACAAATATCACTGTCAGCTATATACTTTTTGATATAGCAGTAAAAATATATTTTACTTATTATTTTGAAATTTAGTATGGTAATCTTGAAAATAATGCAACTTTACCTCTTCTAGTAATTAAAACGCTAATAGATAATCAAAATAGAAAAAAGTCACTCACATTTTGGACAAAACAGTTTCGGCTACAACCTTCGTCAGTCACTTATAAATATTACGGAAGGTACGTATTTATTACGGAAGATGGAAGCCGAAACTGTTTCTTCAAATATGTGAGTTTCTTTTGTGTTTTTTTTTCGTTAACTTTAAAACTTTTAAATTTATATTACACACTCTTTAATTAATACTGTATTTTTTGTACTTAGTAAGTAAATGGACAATTAAATGATTTGTTTTACATGTTACTAATTGATAATCAATGAACTTTTTTCCTTCTAAATTAAAAAAAAGAATGCAAATATTTTAGCATCGAAAGGAGAGACAAAACAAAGTATGTATAGTTTCATTACAATATTTTTCAAATATATTATGCTTTAACTACTAAGAAAACAAACTTCCCACTTCAAATATTACATTCTTTTTTTTGTCAAGTGTTCGTTGTTCCAACTCATGGTGACTTCAGTTTCTTGCATCTCCGAGCGCCAAACTGCGGTCCGTCTCCCCGCCCGGTGCATGGAAGTCGTCGTGTGCTAGGTCTGGCTCAACGTGACTCGTGCAACCAATGCGGGTGTGGTCAGGGTGCCAGTTGGACTCGCTCCATAGTCTCCACCCCCGACACCCAAGTCGTCCCTCTCGTTTTCAGCTCCTTGCCTTCCTTGTCGCCAGTATGGCGCGTCACAACTGTGTGGTGAAGGTTGGGGGGGGGGGGGGNCTCGTTCTGAAGAAGTTTAATGATGTTTTATGAAACTATTTGGAAGAGTTGGATGTGTTCGTTGGCATTATGTCTTACTCTCAAGCACTTAAAAAATACGAAACTGCTTAAATATCCTATTTATTATTAATTTATTATTATTATTATTAAAGTTGAAAACGAATAATATTACTAATTTCTTCAACACAGTGTTTGCAAATTCTTATCTTTTTCTACATCAAAAGCGTTATACCATTTTGCAAGTTATTTGTTATCAGTATGAAAATTCAATGTTTGTATAAGGAACAAAAGTCCAGACGATGTCCATTTGCTCGAAAATAATTTATGGAGTACCTGTAAATATTCTACAAATACATTAATATATACAATATGTGTATTGTATGATTATGATATTCTAGAGAACACATTTATAAAGTGATCATTTCAGAAAAAATGCAATAAACTGTTGTTTTTCTCTCCACGTTATCCCGTTTTATTATTCTGGGAAAATTCTAAAAATTAACAAAAATACATCTCCCTCTTTTTGCCGACTCTTTTAGACCAAGCAGTTAATTTATCCTAACAGTGGAAGTTAATCTTTATAAATTAATTTCTAAGAAAAGCAATGAAAGTTCCATGACATATGACGATCGTTATCGTCACTGGGGACTCGAATACAAACATGTCTCCAAATCATCTGAATATATTTTAGCCAACATCACCTACATAAACTTACTTATTACAGTTCGAAAAAAGAAACTCCAACTGCGCTTGTAATACAAAATTATATTGTTTTTACCCATTCTTTCTTGAATTCCCTGAAGATAAGTCATTACAGTGAGAGCCACTCTGAACCAATTGATGGTTGTACTGTTACTATTCCTAGATAGTTGTATCATTTATGTTTGCCAGATATTTGAAATAATATAACAATTTAAATTCTGCATAGACTTTCACATTCGGAAAATTCTTACATTTATTGGGATACCGAACTCAGAGGCTTATCAACTTGCTTTCTGAGGCTTTTGAGTTACAATAGCATGAACGTTGTTGTCAACACCGAAAAATTATTTATTTTTCCAAAGCACCTTTCGACAACTTACGATGTCATTCTACATTTCGTCATATATTGCACACTGCTTGTATAGAGGAATGGTTTCAATTAAAATATTTAATCATAAATAACTGCAGTAGCACAATTAGTATTAAATATATTTTACCCTTTCTCCTTTTAATAACATCGTTACTTCTTCGCACGGAAAATTGACTCGGACAATAAAGCTCAGTAAAACAGCTGTACAGCTGAGAAACAGGTATATACAGTTCGTTATATTGTTGTATTGTCGTTATCAATTCATTTGATAACAGAATCATCAGATATTTAATAAGAGTAATGTAACTTTTGTGCAACTTGTAAAACTACGGTACTTTTCAGTATACCCACCTACCTACCTATCTATCTACAGCCTTACCAAGATGATTTGTTTTGTTAGATGAAAATGAACTTTATTACTTTCCGTGGATTCAGCAAGACTAGCAAATCTACGTATAGAGGGAAAAAATTAAATTTTTAAAAGTATTACAATAGCTTAAGAGACTTAACGCTGTTGACAAGATATTAACATGAATGAGAGAATGTCATAGACAATACTATTAAAACACAAGAACATGCTTTCAGAATAATTAAGTAAGAACTAAACCTCGTTTCAGGGAGGTAAACAAAATGCCGGAAAACAAAAAAATTTTATTCACGAAATTCAAAGAATTTAGAAGCATTTCAAGAAAAAATAATTGAGGATAAGTGACTTGAAGATTCCAGAGGAAATTACACATCCCTGTTTTAATTCGAAGTAATGTCCTAGTTTATTCATTCCTACATTTGAAATGTGAAATAATTTTCAGAATTATACATATCATATTTTTATTTTAAAACTTTTAATGCATCCACATCCTGGCCCAGGTTTTTCTCAGTTATTCCTTCGGGTAGAGGCGGATTTCTTATACAGGTTCTCTAGGCTTTGTCTAGGGGCGTGTTTATTATAACAATAAATCGTGAATTTAGTGTTATTTCAATTCTTATGATTTTTTAAACACTATACTCAGAATAATCGATAGTTCGATAATATTTTGTACATGTATAGTTTTTGCGTTAAATTAGAAACATATTGACATTCTACTAGTATTATAACTCGTCGCTAACTTTTCATATTATCTAGGAACTTTTGCTGAAATTTTTGAATCCGCCTCTGCCTTAGGGTCCTTGATCGGAATTGATGGGATGGTCCCTTGCTTGCTTCCGGAGAGTAAATTAGTTTNACGCAGTTTGTACTGTTTTTTGACAATAAATTTATTATTATTATATTATTATCATTTTAAAGTGTGCAAAATATGATTATGATCTGATATAATATGCTAATAATCTGAAGTTGTTGTTCACCAAATGGACCAATCTTCCTTTATTTTTGTACTGTTTGAAATATGATACATTTTACAAGTTTTGCAATATCTCAGAGGAAAAGTAGCTGACACTGTGACAAGAAAAAAATAAAACAATGAACAAAAGGCATTTCTGATTACATTTACTTCTCATGATTATTGTAATGAAAGAAATTAATTGATGATATTTTACTTACATCTTTTTTACTTTATTTTGGATCTAATTAATTCGGAAAAATTGTAAGACTCTTGAAAAGAGTTTCATGACAAATATAAGCAAACGAAACGTGTTTAGTCTTACGTCAATTAGGTTAAAAATGAAGGTAACAAACGTGACGTATTTCAACACGTCAGATACCGCCTAATATTTGTTCAATATAAATTGTTCACTATTTTTGTAGAAAGCAAAATACTTTTCTTGGCTGTTAATCACATTTATAGGAAGGTAAAATAATAGTAAAACTTAGAAGGAATCGTTCTCAAATACGTGATGTTATATCGAAAAGTTTTATGTGTAGTTTTTTTTATTTGTTGGATGCAAAGACTAGGGTTACGGTTAAAATACATTTTGTCCGGAGAATCCCTTCGTTCATAAATGAGGCAGGCAGAAAACGTAGTCATCTAACGTGTTTACATGGCCATATTGGAGCTTAAGATGAGAGACAAAGTTGTAGATATTCTCTCCGATTCGTCGATATTTGGCATTCCTATCTGGAGAGGAGCGGTCCGTTCTCGCTTGGCAGCGCGTGCACGACGACGCCTTCCCCGGAAGCGGTCCTTCGTCATCGCAGCTTCTGCCTCATCCCTTCGGTGATGCGGAGATTTACCGTCTCGCCTCGCGCCAACCGCGTTGTGACGCCTCCGCGCGCGAAAAATGCTCAGACGATGCTCACAAAGCACCGACGCCACTCCGAGCTTCCTCAGGATTATTGCACAGAAACGCTCCTTTATGTTGAGAAGGAAACTGTTTTCTTTCTTCGAGATGTAATGGTGCAGAGGGGAAACGAAAGCTGACATGAAAATCGATAGAATGTTAAGATTTTACATTGGAGAAATTATAATCACAAATGGTATATATTTAGCTTGGATTTCAATAGTAAACATATGCGTAAAATATTTTTCTGTTGCACAAATTTCGTGATAACTTTCGGCCAGGCGAAAATGGTTCCCGGGTTTTGATGGAAGGGTTTCAACGATTACTCAACCCATTCGTCTTCTACAATTTTACACCTGATTAAAGGAAGAGAACGAAGTTATAGGAAATACTAATATTTAATAGACTTTGATTGGGTTTCAACGAGTATGTAACATTAGAAAAGAACCAATTTATGTACATTTTAAACTATACGTTCACTCTAATTTTGCTGGAATACAATAATTTTGCACATAAATAATAATTTTTATGTTAGAGATCTTAGGAAGAAGATTGGAATGAAGGTGTTCATCCACTTTGTTACAAGGTCCAAATTGCTCTTATTTAATGATAATATAATAATATATTATAATAAATAAAATATTTGATAAATAATTATAAAGTGTATTTCTGGTAAAACTTTCTTTCATTTGGGAGAAGAAAATATTTATTCGGGCTTGATGGATACATAACTTTTTTATGGGTCAGAACAAATATGACCCACTATTATTGAGAATTAGTGTTAAAATTTACTTTGATGTCGTAGGAGACGAGTATGTCAAATGTGTTTACATTCACTATGAAGATTGTTTCTGATAGATAGGTGCTTCAGACAGAGCTACGATTATAAATGAGGTCACATCTCTTATATACGTTTGTAAATTGTGTACACAAAAAGAGAAGATCATTTACGAGGAATAGTACTACTAATCAGAGTGTACTCAGGGTACATACAGCTCCACAATTATACACTTAACTATTCAGAAAAGTTGAATTGTTTTTAAAATTAATTATAGAAAGAGTCATTTTGGTTTTATAGAGCATATTCAGTAATATTTTATTATCGAGGTACGTAGTTTTTCATTTATTCGCATTCAGTCACCAAACCTTCTGCAACCCGCAATAAAAAGATAGGAAGACCTGCTAATTAGACAAAGGAGCACCGATATTGGTGATTAACCATCAAACGGAAGTAAAGTGGCAGAAATTTGACAGCGAAAAAGGGAGCCAAACGTGATTATTTTAGAATACGTATTGTAGTTGTACGCATCGGTTACTCATAAATGTCAAAGAATCTGTCAGAGGTCCTGATCGTGTCGTTTTGAGAGACAAAACTCAGATAATGTTCGACGTTTCTTTTTTAATCAGCCAGTTTAAGTATTTTTAACGCAAAATTTGTACCGTGAGAATGAATACTTTATTTTTTCGCCTCGGTGACAGAAGTGCATGTAATATTATGTTTATAAATTATGTCTGCATATCATGAACGAAATATTCTTTTAAAAATATGAAATCGTAAAAAGTGGTACAATTAAAAATTACATTATATATTTAAGGAGAAAGAATCCTGGTTACGTGGTTATTGGATAATCGAAATCTCATTTCATAAATAATTACTGGTACATTCTGTTTCATTGAGATGTATCAATATATCTTAGTCTTTCTGAACATGTATTTGCAATTTTCTTTGCTCGTCGTTTTTTCGAGAGCGAGTGAAATTAGTGAATTAACTTAAATACGTAGTTCATGAAAGATTTTACAGTCTCTTAACTTTCTCTAGCTCTGAAATCCAATGATTTACATCAAACCAAACCGGTTGATGTTGGATAAAACGCAATGTGCGTGCGCAAAAAGACAACGATTTTTTACAGAAACTTCACAAAACCCTATATCAAGACGGTGAATGAATTGCAATATCCAATACTCAAACATTTTCTTACTAGTATCCTAAATGCCCATGATTTGAGATGTATTACATACATGTAAAAAGTGAAACGAATTGCGTAGCTACCCATACACTCTCACAGAAAGAGAGTAAATTTAATGTAAACCTGTGCTTTCAAATAAAATTACCTTCTCAGTTCGCACGAGTGCCTTTTATTTGACGAAAGTGTATTAACGGTTTCATTTAAATTTACTAGTTTTTTTATTGTTTCTTCTGAAATTCACGCAATAGACGAACTTATGAGTATCCTGGAACGATATTATTTTATATTAAACTTCGTAGGATTTATTCACCAGATATTGTTATTATTATCATAGTTGTTATTCCATAATGGGTTTGTATGTTAGATTTTAACTAACCGACGTGGAATTGTGTTGGAGTTTTCGCTGCAATTGTGAAAAGCGTGAGTTCGATTCTCCGCGAGTTTATTAGCTGGAGTTTTCCCAGCCTATTCCTGACCTGGATCCGTCGATCGGGTACCCGACACTTTCTGGACATGTTACTTATGTGGAAGAGTAGATCTCGTGGACTGAACCACGCCACAGCTGAAAATGTCGTAAAATAAGAAAAATACAAGTATTATATGCAAAGATGCACAGGTTTTCTTATGAGATGATTTTTGTCATCATTTTCACATAAAGATTGTTAAAAAGTATTAACCAAAAGAATCCCGCGTATTCATTCTCCACTTTTCAATTTTGTGTTCTTTTGTTTCTGTTCTCAATTCTGTTCAAATTTGAAATAAAAATAATAAACCTTGAAAAAGTTAATAATGAACGCTTCATAGAAAACAAATTGTTTCCTCTCTCTCGAGAGTGGTCCGTCGAATACAGTGTGACTCCACCCAGAACCGATTAGTCATCCGAGAACTGCAGCCAAAAAGAATTTGCCAATAACGAGAGAATGAGTTCGTGTTAGAAAAAACCGGTCACACGTCCCCGTGTGTTGGGATCATTGATGAAAGCTCTTCGGACCTGCACTTGTCCGGAGTTGCACTTCGGTCTGATGGCTTTGAATGACTTCCGTGCTTCATTTCATTGGGCATTTTGACTCTCAAAGAGTTTGTGAAGCACATTTCAATTGCGTTCGCAGCTGGAGGCAGTCACACACTAATTCACGCACAGTCGTTTGCTCTCAACCAGTCGCGGATCAAACACTTCGTCTGCTCGACGTCGAAAACCAAACGTATCACACAATAGTCTGCATTAGTTAAGTAATGAAAAATGTCGGCTTCATCCAGAATGAAAATTACTTTATTTAATTTCGACAATTTAGATGTTCAGAAACTTCATAAGTTCTAATAATAATAATATTACCATGCAGTCTTGGTAATAATTTAAAGAACCTCCCTGGAAATGCAAGTAGCATGCGTGGAAACGCCAATATTCTGCGCAAAGTCGTGTAAGAGCAAGCACACGGTGAAATCTCCTTAGGAAGCTGGTTGTGACCTAGAGATATACTTAGATTTATCCGACTACCACAACCTCCAGTCGTGAAGGTAGAGGATAGTAATTGTCAAAAAAGCAGTTACAAATTGCATGTGGTCAAATTTAAATCTCATTTAAATTGTTTAAATCTTATTAAATTCAAAATTTAAATCTCATTTGTTCATTCTTAATTTCCTCTGTAGTAACAATCATGTTTTCAAGCTTCAGTCTATCTAGTCGAAATATGTTATTTCGGATCAATGAAATTTAAATTACTTTTATTTTGTTTTATTTTTTATCTTTCCCTGAAGCAAAGGACAATATTGTCATGCTGTTATCTATACTTTCTGTAAATTCCAATTGGTTAATAATCAACCTTTCTGTAACTGGTTTATAATCGTTCCACGAGTTTCACCCTTAATGTGACCTTAACCTCTGTAGTCTCAGCAGAAAATTAAAAAGAAATTTATTTCTAAATGGACATTCAGTTAATTTTCTCTTAACTGGAAAAGAGGACGGAGATACACCTAGGACAGGAGGCTTGTTTCAGGGGGACAAATGGGCTAAGACGACGAGAATACTAAAGTACTGTTGGAACAGATGTTGTGGATGAATGGGAATGAAGCAAGGAGTTACTGAACAGAGAGACAGAGGCGAGTAAGTCTGAAAGAGAAGGCGGTGCAGAAGAGAGAAGTTGAAGGCGGTGCCGCGCTGCTCGAGGAGAGTTACGCCCGCGGGAGAGCCTTTAGTTACGCGACGGAGGCGGGGCGACAGACTGCGCCCTACCACCATCTGAAAAGTCTTGAGCTTAAATATTAGAGCACAACAAAGGTTCCCTTTGGATTGTGATAAGTGTATTTCTACCCTTTCAAAAAACACAGTTTTGTATATAAAGTACTCCTAAAATCTTCAATTTACATATAATTTATTAACTACTATTATTTTTTATTTTATATTAAAGGGTGAAAAAATGTGATGGCATCTCATTTCCCACATTTTATATCAAGAAGACAAAATAGTTAACGATATCTCGTTAGCGACGTAATTCCTCAAGAAAATATTATGATTTATTACGTATGATCTTGTATGAAGTGTGATTGCTTGTATTTTAAGTTTTCACTTTTGTTTGGATACACATCAATTATTCACAAATGGATTACACAGAACACAAGAGACCTTCTGATTCTGCACTGAATGATAAACTTTGACGCGAATGCATGTGTAAAATATTTTTTCCTCCTTAAGTTCTTAAAAGAACATGTAAATTAAGACAGGAACACATTCATTTAAAATACCCGATTTATTATGTTTTGCAATATGTCACTGTGTTTACCATTACACAGTAGACCCAAGTCTATATTCGACACAAATGTAACTAATATAATTTTGTAAACAATGAAGACGAAATTAGTTATTCCATTGAATAATAAATATGGGGATTAAAGAATTGTCATATAATCTATCTTTTACATGTTATTTGTTGAATTAAATATTTTCAATCCGATAAATCAAAATGAAAAAAAAAAAAACAGTTCATGTATAAGTACAGAATCAAAATATACATATAAGTAATGTTAAAAATATCTAATTACTGGTTATAAAAGGCTATTTTCAGATAAATGTTCTTAAATAAAGTAACAAATCATTGCCAATAAGTTACTTTCCCATCAATTCCAAGAAATGTACCCAAAGGAAATTCGAAGAAAAGTCTGGATTGGTATGGGTTTTTTGAGGCAATGTAAACAACCAAGCCAAGATTGAATACAATTAGTATAAATTAAACCATATATGAGAAATAACATGCATCCATTAACCATTTTTACTAAATTTTAATTATCAAAACAACTACTAGTACAATTTTATTAGTCCGAAGTAATTCATCTTGGGTTAAGACAGGTTGTAAATGGTGTACAATGCTGGAAAGCGAACGGATGGTGAGGTGGTTAGGGCCACTGCGACCCAAGCAGGAGTCTCGGCTCGACGCTATTTTCACCTGGTTGAAAGTTGTCTCTTATCTTCTCCATGTGTGGAAGAAATATCTTGGTATTTTTCTATTTGTTCAACAGATATCTTGTGAACATGGATGAGAACGCAGACGCCGAGGGCAACTTTACTCTCTTGGCACGCTTCCCGCACCATCGACGGCCTGGAGAGTACGGACTGTATCCCGCAGGTGCTTTCTATCAGCGTTTAGGAAAACCACACGCTCGTTTTCCGGTGAGTTTTAATCAATGTCTCTATAGAGATTGTTTTGTAGAGTGCACCTTGTTGTTATTAATATTATTATTACACTATTAGTCCCAAATGTGACCATTCTCAAATGATAATTGGAATTACTTATGTTTTAATGCCTTAGATTCTACTCATTTGAATTAGTGCACGTTATTTTGTTGGTATTATTATTATTATTATTATTACCCTATTTCTTCACGACTTTCGATATTAGTATCGACTTTATTTGTTAACCAGTCCAGTTTAGCCCCTTCGGTGGTCAGGGGGCTAGCATGCTTGCTCGTCAGCGGATTCAATTCCAAGCTTTTTACTTCAACGTCCCAGTTCATACAGCTATGACTATTGAAAAACAACCACCCACCTACTACCTCCTCACACTCCATGTATTTCAATTTTTTCTGCTTCTTTTGAAACAACATTCTGATTCGAAGGTATTAATACATCAATCAATAGACATGTTTTCTTCATCAGATTATAGACATGTTCTCTGGTAATAATATCGAGTTTATTCGCCTTGACTTCACGGCCAGAATGGATTTGTTGCTCATACATGATAGTGCAGTCTCTTATAGTCGTGATTGGCGACGTTTTGTAATGATACCATTTATTGTTATTATTATTATTATTATTGGTATTTTTATGGTTCTCTCGTGTTGGTTTTTCTCTCAGGAGTGGATTATAAAACCAAGTTCTACTGGGAGGAAGAAATTTATTTCAGGTCCAAGAACTTTCTTCTGCAATGTCACACATACGGATTGTTATTATTAATGTACATGACTTAATACACCGCCTGTTACATCATTATTATTATTCTACACAAAATGAGAAAGGTTCTCCAAAACAACGACAACATTTCTGAAGTGAAGCCTACGTATGATAGAAAAAACGCAACCAATAAATTTTCTGAATTTCCAGGTCAGATTTCCACCTAGCCATTGCAATGTCGAGTATTCACCTACTCAGAGCTAGTATGTTTCACCTTTTAGAATACACACGCTTAGATCCTTCGGAATTTGCTGCAAAGTATTATTGCTGTTCGTACGCCATGCGGATGCTTGTTGTTCAGAAGTGCAGCATTTCAATGCATGTTAACTTCGCATCACATGTACTGTTTGCTCTAAAGCACGGTTGTTTGTGAGTACTGGATGCGTGGGGCGTTCATCAAACATTTAGTGTTGCATTGAAAAGACGTGGAACGAGTTAAATGTAGAATAGTTAAATATTCAGTATTTGTTGTGCTTTTTTCTTTTCACAACAGATCTGGATTGGAATCTTAAGTAGGTGTAATACATAATTACAACAAATATTAGCATAGCATCATTAATGTGAATTAGTATTAACACGAAAGCTGAAATCACACAAATATATTACAAAATTGTATTGAAATGCTTGTAGTCTAAATTAGTTTCTTTATTATAGATTTCGTGGAATATTTAACTGTTCTAGATTAGAAAATTGACATAAGTAGTTGAACAAGTTAAATGTCATCAAAAATACAGTGAATCTTCTGTATAATAGACACTTATCGGACCTTGTTGTCCCCCAATCAGAAGTGATCGCTTTTGAGAAGTTAAAGTCAACGTAGTGAAAATGACGGAGATTGAAAAAGGTCCGATGTAGAGAAATGTTCGCTATTGGGAAGTGTCCGCTAAGAGAATTTTCGCAGTAGTATGAAACATATTCGAAATATTGAAACGTGTTGCATCTTTGGACGGTAGTAGAACATTGTGTCTTCCATAGTGGCTGCTATTGTTTGGTATCATGCACTTTCGGTTAAGGTATTATATCCGAATTGACTCAAGTCAACTTTTCAACTATTCACAAAACTTGGAAATATTTACCAAAGGAGTTTTAATTTATTAATTATTAACTACACTGATTTTATACCGTTTGACAATAACAATTATTTTGTGATTTTAAAACTTTACAAAAAGTTTAGATTGTCGTTTGACTCTTTCTTAGACAAGATATCGCATTGTCTTAAGTCACGTGATGCGGCTGCCATTTCCGTTAGAGCAGTATTTTCCGAGGTTCTTGTTGAATAATTCTTGCAAAAACCTCGCAATGTATGAAAATCGTAACGTCATTGCGTTGCTGTTTTCATTCACTAAGAAGTTACTTTAGTTACTCAGTAGTTTTTTTTTCACTATGTTAAGGCGATACTTTTATCAGGATGTCAAAAAAACATATATCCGCGTACGTTTCTCCAAATAAGCTCATAGTAATTTAAAGTCAAATAATTAAAAATTTTGCACCGTTAGGCTAAGCAAATTCATCGCCGTTTAATAGGCAATGGTTCAAACATCATTTGAAAATTTTTAGGGGGGTGTACTTTAGCCTAGTCACTGTGGATATAATACTTTAACAAAAGCAGCTGTGTGAACTCCTTGATATGTATGCTGATATTCATATTTATAATGAAAACCGGAAGAGTAGAATACCAAGATTCGCGCCACGGCTACCAATTTGCAAAGCTCCATAACTTGTCTAAATTGTAGTCTTGATGAATTCTTTTTGATTGAATGAGATGAATTTAATTTGTTGAGTTCGTAGTATGTATAATATTTTGTAATATTAAAATATTTCATAGTAAGCTTTTGAGTAGCAACTGTTTTGAGGTCTCTGAAAATGTTAGTCTAGAAATAAGGTAGTCCTTGCGTAAGTAAAATTAAATCACAAAATTACTTGCAAAAATAAGCAGAGAAACATATTCTTATTGTGATTTCAACTTGAAATACATACCTCATTGGCTATTTAAATGAAGCAATGAAAATTATAATTGATGTGCCTTATGGTCAAAACATTTTTTTAATAAGAAACCACGAAGTATTTTTTAAACTACGAAAGTGAAGGAAAATTACTTTGACTTGTAGAAATTTTTTCGTAACATTTTTTACATTACTTTTACCTACAGGACAAGGGACATTTGAGAAATATTTGACTTCTTTCGAGGTGTGATGCACAAATCACGATACAGTGCCACCGTGTCTTTACACACTCTTGTGCATTTCAAACGAGTCAAGCGAGTTTCTGAATATTGTTTGTACTTTAGTTTTAACTGATTGATGCAAATTAAATCATGCTTTTTCTTCGTTATTATTCATATTTTAGTGTTCTCTTTAGTTTTATTCTTCTTATTTTAAACAAACTCGGTGTTTTCGACTAACTCCGAGTGCTGGTCCCACCTTAAGTTATTTCATTCTGTGCGCTGTTGGGACAATTTCCGATAAATTTCTGGTTTGATATTTTTTAATGCTTTTATTTGTTGCGAATCCCATCGTATGATTACAATATGTTTCATAATAAATAATAGCTTTTGATTTAAAAATTACTTCTATACTTTTTATTATTGCATTTACATATAGATTTCTTCTAATTCCACAAAATACACTATTTTTTCTAATATTATTTCCGAATAATTGTACTTAATTTTTATCTCTTTCTGATATTGACACAAAGTTCACGCTTTATGTTATTGTATTACTATGACTACAATGATCTTCACTGAGGACAAACTAAGAAAAAAATATTTTGAATTATCAAACACACAGACTACAAAGACCTAGATGTTGGCTAGTCCTAAAGCCCCAGTGGAAACAAAAAACAAAGCATGAAAATGCTCGTAAAATTACCAATTTGTGACTAATTTCATTAACGTCCTCTTGAGGAAGCATGTTTTGAGATACATACAGAAAAAACAAAGCATAGACAGATATAGGTACATATTCACATCACTTTCGGTCGTAGGATTAACAAAATTCTTTATGAATAATTACAATTTTCACCATCTCCAATTCTTACATTACTTCTGTAAAGTATATCACCATATTGTCCCTCAAACAATTCCTAGAAATACTCCCAACCTCTCCAGGGTTGGCGCACATAGGTGGAGATTTATACAAGGACAATTCCTCGCAAGTGTCCGCTGGGTGGATTGTTTGGCGGACAATGATGGTCAAGAGGGCTTCAGACAAGGACAGCCAGAACGAATACGAATCATTCCTTTGAAATTTACGAGTTATTGTGCTGGTATTTGAGTTCTTTCAACTCTATTTATCTAAGTGAAAGTTCACGGATGAGCTTAAATATGTTTTGTTAAATGTATCTTCACAATGTAAATTTAAAATGTTTATTTGATTCAATGTGAATTCAAAACAATCATTGTCTATGGAATCAAGTAATTTGGTTGACGTGTCACCCGTTGTTCTCTTGTTCTAAACAATTCCGCTTCGTCCTTTTAGTTTGTAGACGCCAAAATATGTAAATAACAACTAGGTGGAGAAGAACCACAGAAAAAGAAATACAAATTAATTATCTTCAAATTAGAAATTACAAATGTGTGAAAAGAAATTACAATTTTTAAAACTTAAAATTACAAACGTTTATTGCGAAGTTTATTATTTTCATGGAATATTATTTTTCAGAACGATTCCTAATATCTAATAATATCCTCTTCAAACATAACACAAGATTCATGTAAGAGAATTTGTTTTAAAAATGCACGGAGCATAACGAACTCAGTGGAAGTAGCTTCAAAAGCTGAAAACATCTTTACGTTACCAAACAATCATGATGGCAAAATCATGTTAGCGTGTATACGGTCATGATCGGAGCAAAAACATTGCCTACCACACACATCAAATGAATCAAGAAGAACCGTTCAGAGTAGTCCGACGAAATATAAAGTATTTCTACGATGCATGAATAGGACGTACAGTCATCACAGCAGACAAAATGTCATTAAAAGCGCATGTATCCAGAAAAAAGATATAATGTATTAGATTTATCGTATACATCACGATGTAACGGTGCAACTTTTTGAATTATTTTTATTCAGCTCGAGCCTGAAGAATACAAAACAACATATATCTTGAGTTAACGTTAAATGCTGGAGTTATAAATATTGTCATTGGTACAAACACATGCATAGGTACTGTAACTAACTTTTACGCAGTGTGGTTCACGTTTTGCTGTTGAACTCCGGAAAGGCAAAAATACACCCCTCACCCCCATGTGCATTCTCTGGAAAATAACACCCAGCAAACTGCAAGGGATGTGATGTGTACCAAGCTATACGAAACCGCAAAACGCACAAATTATCATACGGAAGTAGTGCAAGGTTATATACAAGGAATAACGACCGTCACGGGGGTAACTGAATTCGCGAATGACGCTCGTGTAAAACTAAGTGAATATAACTCGAATACAACAGATTTCCAGTTCAGAGCTTAAATCAGTCAACTCAAGTGCTACCAACGCACTAATTTTTCTACTGGTGTAAGCAAAGACAGTGGGCCTACTGATAATTTGTTAGTTAAATTATCATTATAAATAATTTCATCATTCCAAGAAATCGTTGCAAATAGGAAGAACAAATGTCAATTGAGCAAGAAATTAATGATTAAAAAATCGAAACTCATATGTAGTTCTAGAGAGCAACTTTGGGGCACAACTATTCCCTCGAACCTTGAAATACTTCAACGCTTCCAATCTAAAAGAATTCCACTCTCAACAACCCTCCTCAGTAATATCTCTGATTATGTTTCGCATAGTGATTAACATGTTTCGATCATATCCAGGAACATTTTACAATTCATCAGTAAGTACTAGATATGATAAACAACAACCCCAATACCTTGGACTGAAGAATACATTATCAAAGTTAAACGACTAGATGAATGGAGACAAATTAATTCAACTGAATTACGGACCGAGTAACTAAATAACCTCTTAAAAATCAAATTTTAATTAAATAAGATACTTTTGGGTATAATTGTCCTTCAATGCAATATACCAACAAACTTTTCACTTAATATTCTGTGACACGAACAAATTGTGAATTTAGAAATAATGTAAAGAAATATTAATAATTTTGAAGGTAAGATTTCTTAACTAAATCCATTGACTAAACGCTAGCGCATCAATTCGGTTCTTCGCCGATCAATTTATTCAAAAACGTTGTTTCACACGTAAAAATTATTTGTAAGTTTAATAAAGTGAACTCTTATAGATTTGATTTGTTATTCTACAGACGAAGATACAAAAAGTGATGTTAATTGAAAATTTTCTCGTTTTTAATTATTTGGCAAATTAACACGTTTTCTTATCTTAACATATGAGATAGAAAATTTATATTTTTAATTTTGAAATATGTATTGTTGAGTCTTATGTTTCCAACTTCAACTTTATCCAGTTGGAGGATAAAATAATACTTTTGTTTTTCCGTTTTCCAATAGAACACAAGTAAAAATAATACTGCCTTCAGAATGACTTTCCAAATACATCACATTTGATGACTGTTGATAAATGTGTAGTTTTCAAACCATCCGAATATTTTGACTCCGGAAAACATCTTTAATTCTCGACTTTCATCCCTATACCATGAATTATAATGAATGGGTTCATTTCAAAGACATTTAATTATTTTAGATGTCTCGCTAGTATGAGTTGGGTCCACTGAGCTTCTAATGTAATTTTGCGTCGTTATATGAATTCAATGCTTTGCACTGCTTTGCAGGAGCTGCGCATTAAGAGACCTGTGGAATGGGTGGGTGGCAAGCCTCCCGTTGCTGAGCCAATCTGCGGCTTCCGCGGTGAACGCTGCATCAGTGAGTACTCACAAGTGGGCTATTTTAAGCTCCACACAACACAACTTACCATTAGATCCATTATGGAAAGATTTATCATGAATTTAAGATCGTGTAATTTTTGACTGTGATCAATATTAATGAAAAAAAAATTCCTTCGTATTTATCGGTGACTTCTTTATGCTTTGAAGAAATATGAGTAAATACCATACAATGAGGTTTAAACATGTAATGAAATATCAACTGTATATATATATATATATATATATATATATATATATATATATATANGTATTTTATATTCGAGACAATCTCAACAGGTAGGTATTGAAATACAAAGACGATCTGTTTTTGAGACTGAACTACACAAAGGTGAAACCTATGAAATGACAGTCTAAGAAAAATTTAAAAAACTACTATTTTTGTTTTAAAAATATACCATATAAATGTATGTACCAGTTTCTCCAACAATATTATTTCTCTTTTGTACGAATTCACAAGTTTTTGTTACACGCTGATAAAAACAACTATTCAAAACATACTACCATGAAACCATATAAACCATAAAAAAAACTTTTTCAAAACAAGAATTTGGTCTTAAAAATGTTCAATGTGTTATCAAATAGCTGTGGAATAGTAACGTCTTCATTTCAAACAAGCTGCTAAGTGAAAAAATTCATGTTCAATCTGAGTAAGGTTGTCACTGAGATTTTCTCTTCTGCAGGTAAGTGTCAGTTCGCAAACTTTTGAAACTTCATAAACTTATCTTCCATCATATTCTTAACGTTTTATTTATTTTTTTCAGTTTCACTAATTGTTCTTTTCTGATGATTGCGAATGAACAAAGAATTAATTTGGAGAAAGCTTATGATTACTACACCGATAACTAAGAGAAGATATTTTATATTTTCTTTGTAGTTCCCGCTTAAAACTTGTCTCAATTAGTGGAGAAGACACTTTAAAAGTGTATAATGAACAACAAGAAGAATAACTAATTGAAAGTTTTTCGTTCTTTTTCTCCCTCAAAAAATCCTCATTTGCCTTATTTTTTAAAATAATGAAGTTTCCAATTGCTGATGCTACATAATAACGTCATTTTGTTTCTTCCGTGATTATAAAAATTAAATTAAAACGTATTTTCAATTCAAAGATTACACACAATTCAATTATTATTTCAATTCAAAGATTCATTGATGTGTTTTGTTGTTGTTTTTTTAATTTAAAAATAGCACAGTCCACGCATCCTCAAGACTAATGGCCGCAGGAAAATAATTAAAATATAGGAGAACATCACAGGGAAGACCACTGAATTATAAAAATACACAGCATGTGTGTAAAGTGACTCACCCTCACTAACATACTCAACGAGACAGCGTTGGCATACGCGTTAATTCAGACGGACGCTGTACACAGCTCTTGTGGGCCACGTTGCGCTATAGTAACGTTATCCAGGAGGTGGGCGAATTCTAAACTTCATTCTCTGATGTTTTGTGTTCAGATCCTTGTAAAAGTTTGAGTGTAAACAGAATTATAGAAGAGATTCTTTGGACCTCATAGTAGAGTGCGGGGTTCGTATAAAATTACAAGTACTCCAATATAGTTCATATTACAAAAAGTATTTAGTATTTTGTATTATGAACGTAAAGGAACTGGTGGAACATAATATGAAATGCAATAAATTTTTCTTTATAATATTGAATATATAAATTTGTGCGTGTGTCGCGACTGGATAGTAAAACCAACCTCTTTATAAAGTACCTAGACCCTTCATATAGAGCCGGCCGATAATGAATGAAGCATATATTCTATTAAATAGCTGAAGATTTTCAGTCTCTTTATAAAGTGTCTGACCTTCGCCACCAGTTAATAAAATGGACCACATATTTATTATCTGGTTGAACATTTTCAGCCATTTCATGAAGAGACTTACTCTCGACCGCAAGGTGTTCGAATTTTAAATTACTCAATGAGATTTAGTGCATATTTAGAATAAGGGTTAGAACTTTATAATATTGGCATCATATTGAACATATACCAATTCCATTAACATGAATATTTGTTTTTAAACAATTCACTAATTTTCTCGATTTTAACACTTAAATGATGCGTTTGTTTTTTTTGCCTTAATCTTTTGAATGTTCGTGCCAATCTATTGTCTTTCTCAAAGGTGTTCTGCTCCCCATTGCACCTTTTAACAGTTAATTAAAAATAATATGTTTTCATAATTTTGAGAAAATCAACAATTATATAATATTTTAACAATTTTAAGTAATAAAATTGAGTTCGATATTTTTGAAATGCTGAAAAATAACAGACATTGAATACGAAATACTTCAACTTATAATATATTTGAAGAAGTCGTGGTAAAATAATTCAAAACTACATATGAATATGAAAAGTCTCTTAAATACAACATTTATACCTATTTATTTAATTTAATGTTTATTTAACATTTATACCAGTTAACTTGAAAGTGAATAATAGATGTTTTATCCTCTGTTTTTCAATAAATGAAGTCGTGACGTGCCTGGAAAGACACTTCATATACTGCCTGATTGTACAGGAAGTTTATCAAGCTACCATTTACAGGATTATAAATCAAGTTAGGCGATTGAAACAGATTTTCAACTCATATGGCTGTCAGTTCTAATTGTGTTGACCATCAGTTTTAAAATTAATACATAAGTATTTAGCCATTTCCAGATTGAAAAAGTCTTTGATTTCTACACAGGACACAGCGTCATTCTTTCGGACGAGCCTTCCTTTCTTTGTCACAGACGCACTTCTTTACTTTTACTTCCCACGAGTTTCAAACTTTGCCGAACTCCCTTAAGCAGAAGGCTTTTCGAGCGTCCAGCGCTGGAGAAATATTTGCGCTGCGTCTCTGCTCTTGGCATTGGGTGCGGAGGAAGAGGGTGGAGAGATGAGGAAGGGTGTGCGCTTCTCTACCATTCCCTTCCGCCTCATCGCCCATCTCTTCTTTCTTTTTTCATCCTTCCAAGTACATCGAGAGACGTGAAATATATAGACAAAAATTGCAATGACCAAAAATATTAGAATCTTATTCATTTTGTAGGATTTCGGATTTCACTCTACTTTCAAATTTGGTAATGATGAGGTCACTTTAAAAATATTTATTTTTCTTGTTTCACTATACGCATTGAATATTGTGTAAAGTTGAGCACACAAAAATTGTCTAGTGTTATAGAAATTATTTTGCTAAATATAAAGCTGCAAGTTCAATGTTATTAGTAAAAATTCCAAATATTTCTCAACTTTCAGATTCTGATCGCATGGTATTATGTAATTCATTGGTAAGATTTTAATACAATTTTTATTCATGTTCTCAAAAAGTTCCGCACTTACTTTTCTTTCTATGAATATAATATATTTAATTACTCGTTTTCCTTTCATTTGCATGATGTCTTTCTGAAGCAAGAATAATTCAAACTTATATGTTGGTCAGTTAGTTTCTAAAGAGTACACTTTCAACTATATACGATGACATTTGTTCCAGTGAAGTCATCCACTCGAATTCCGGTGGAACTACTTCTCTAAAACTGTGATCGAAAAAAAACAAGATAATTTTTTTGAAATTTCTAAGTTAAAAACTCTTCTTTACAACTAAAACCCTCAATAACAATGATTTATTATTAGAATCATAAAGTACTTTATTATTTAATCCAGTATGGAATTCTCATGAACATGTTTGTAAGATTGTTTTAATAACAAGAGTATACGTTTGTTTAATTATTTAGATTTATTGAAATATTACAATAGCAAGTATAATAATGGTACATCAGGTGACCCAATGAGTATCCGATTTCTCATTTTAAAAAACTACTGATCAAAACTATTTCACATAGAGAAATGTAATGTGTCTTCCAAATTTTAAAAGCATTATTATGTGCGATTTAATTATGTTAAAAAAATTACTTTTTTAATTATTTAAAATCAAATTTTATGATTATTTTCAAAAATATTACATTTAAGAACCTTATTAAAACTTTTGACAATGCGTCACTAATTGATTGTTGGAGAGATTTAAAGCCTTGTTTCCTTGGATATGGTACTCGAGACGAAGTGAGCTGATCATGAGAAGCGATAATCCAGAGAGCGAAACGGAAAAGAGAGACGAACATTGGAGAAGCGATTCAGGAGGTAAATACTAGGGACAAAGTGTAAACTCTTTTTTCGGAATATATTTAGAAAATTACTTCTCCAAAGCATTTACACAATTAAAGGTGTTTCCAAATAAGACTTACCCAGAGATATATTCCCAAGCCTCTTCTTAGAAAGAATTGGAATTAAACAACATTTTAAATATTAATTTCTAATAGTTTAAGAAATACGAACTGTCATCTTTATAAGAAGAGAAGCTGATACAGAAACAGAATGAAACATAATGATTGTAAACCACGTTAATGTTACTACACTTATAAAATACGTATTTTATAATTGCTCAGACGAAAGCTGGAGAGATGGTGAAGAAGACGCAGAGAGTCGTAGCATGCGGACTCGTGGATATAGCCATGCGAATGGCAATTCGTGAAGTCAAGGAAGAACAGAAGAACGCTTATCTTATAAAAACTATTGGCGAATCGTTGTACGACGTGGCCATGCGAGTAGCATTTAAAGACATACACGAAGAAATTTATGATGAAGAAAATAAGAGAGATTTAATTCAGAACTGCGAAATTAACGTCCAGAATCAAGCAGAGAAAAAATTAGAAGAAATAATGTGTGCCAAAACTGAGTCCAATGAATCCAGCGTCATGATTGATGATGAAAATTAAGAGCATTTTTGCAAAATTGGAAAAACTCCCGGACAAGGAATATTTGGCAAATTCTTGAACTGGTTGAAGAAATTCTTTTGTTTGAGTAAGTTTAACTAACGTTCCTTGTAGTATACCGTTCTAACTAGTTTATTTTATATTATTTCTGTTTAAGCACAAATATAAAAGTATGAATTTTTTAGTCCTAGAATGAGTAAAACGAATGAATACGGTTGGCTGTCCAATGTAATCCTCTCGAAATAAAAGAAACATAGGAGTCATGACCTGGAGAAGCTTGTAAAATTGTGGTTCACGAGCTGCCAGACACACTAACTCAAGGAATGTCTGTACTTTAGATTGAGGGTTGCCACAAAGTCAAACATATTCATGGTCTTAGAAATGTAAATTACGATATCTTTAAGATGTTTCGAAATAAGTGTGTCTTATACTAGAAATAAGGGAAATGATATATGCAAAAATTTTTGTATTGTAAAATGTTCCAAAAATCGTGTCTTTCCTTTGGATGGCAGATAGAGAAATGCGTTCTAAGCAGCCCTGAACCACACTTTTCCCGAATAATTCCTCATTAGACATAAGTTATTTCATTCAGCCTATCAGATGTAAAAATATTTGATAAATTATCAATAACTTTTATATTTATTTTTTTATTTTTCTACAATGCGGCGGAATGTCGTTAGAATTAGTAAATAACTAGTGACTAAAATTTGTACATGCAAAGCTGTCGTGATTCGTATCCTGTTTGGAAGGTCACTTTTTAGTCACGAGATTCAGGATAGTTTTTTTCACCTCTTTATTACTTAGTACTTATATTTTTATACTCAGTAAAATAGATTCTATTACCATAAACAAAAACTTTCTTTTGTTTCAGATTCTGAAGAATGAATGCTGACTTAAAAACATTTCACACACTTTGGCTTATTTCTGAAAATGTGATCCTGTTTAAAAACCATATATGAACATTTTTTAAAGAACCTAATATTTTTGGCGGGGGAAATTTCATTACTACCATTAATAAAAATGTTTCTTTCGGAAATAAAAATTCGGAATTGTGAAAAAATAGTTGTTTTTATTCTCATTGTAGTCTTTTTGCTTGTGAATTTTCTCGCGTTTTTTCCACTTTTTCTGAATAACACTTTCTATTATCTTCTTTGAAAGAAATAAAAAATTGTTCGTACTAGACGTTATGTGTGACATAATGAATTTTGTTGTTTTGCAAACAATCTTATTAAGGTGAAGTTACAAAAGTAAACTTTTACTAAATTATTCTACGGTTAGACAGACTAAGATAAACCAGAAACAGACGGCATTAAAAATTTGCTCCATATTTTTTACTTTCCAAGTACACAGAATGTGAAAGGAGTAATCGGTTGAATAAAGATATCTCTTTGTTTCTTTGCGAATTGGCACCAGGAGAGAGTATTTTCAAATTTTGACGATGATGTCCAATATCGGATGTGTGTGTGTTTGTATGTATGTTCGTATTTTTCCCCGATAACTCACGAACAAATTGATGCATCGAAACCAAATTTGAGATTTGACTTTGAATGCATTGGAAATAGAAACCTATTTCTGTACTGCGCACCTCAACTTCATTTACGACCCCGCGCTTTACTTCTGGCTTCTTAACGAGGACTCACTTGAAGGCGCTTTTTTAAAAAAATCTGCATATATGGTTATTGCGAAGACATTAATGTGGAAGATAATTCATGTATTCTATACTTGAATATTCAATTAGGATGTTTAGGAGTGTTCCATGTAATGTGATTTTGAAACTGATTGATCTTTTAAATATGTCATCCTGTTTTATAACTATAATATCTCTTTAACTGTTTCTAATATTTAGTGTTGTGTAGGATGTTTAGTACGATGAGTTTTTGTTATGAATTATAATAGTTGAATTGGGCACACTCCAGGTTTCTCTTTCTTGTTCTGTGCTTTAAGTGCTTGTCTGTTTCATAGAATACCCATAAAATGGCAGCTTATTTCTTGGTTTATCTCATTCTATTTCTTTTTTGATATTTTAAACTACATTTCATTTTACCCGTACCTCTGCTTTTGGTTAAAAAATCATTTTTGTTATATCGTATATCGTATCCAACTTCTAATTCTCCATATATTTCTTTTTACCTTTTCGAGTCACATTTTAAAACATGACTAGGTTTGTTTTTAACGTTAAACAACGACAAATTAAAACATGTTTTAAGTACAGCTTAATAACGGTGACGCAGATCTCGCACCATCGGTGCGCGTATTGGCGAGTATATTTTTCCTAGTGTTTCACGAATCTCCGCGACGTTGTTGTAAGATCTGCATCGCCGAATTTTTAAAATTTTTTGCTGAACTTCGAACACGTACACACACTTCACTTTCTCGATTTCCCTAATAAGGCGCTGAATACACATCTTCGTGTCATTCTATCTCCTCGGGGAGGCATTTCAGACGTGTGTAACTTGTGGATTGTTTGTTCATTAATGTACTCTCGATATTTTTACGTGGTATTTTGATACATGCTGTACTGTAATCTACCCGTTATGTACAATTCTTAGATTTTTAATTTATTAGAACTAAAGGAATATGATTTCGTCAACATCCCCCAACTGTCATTTTCGTAATTAAAATAATTAGCCGTGGCCAAAACCTTTCATGTTATATATCTCCACAAATTTTCCACAGATACTTTTCATATTAACTTCACATCGCTTTTCGTATTTCCTAATTTAACTATGTTTCATCCATTATCTAAGACCTTTCTTACTACATATTTTCAAATTTACTCATTAGTTCATTATAGGTTGCTACTGTAAAATTGTATTTGTAGTGTTCGAATAATCGAGTATGCTATATAATTTTGTCAAGTGAATAGTTTCTAATTTTACTTGCAAAGATCTATAATAAGTTTCATGCTAATTTTATTAAGTTTTATTGTAAGAGCACAAATGGAACATTTACTATTTATACTATTTAATATCTTTACTATTTTTTGTTGCCGCGTACATTTTTTTCTAATTCTTAAGAAATGATGTTTTCGAGTTTCCCTCAATCGCTTAAAATACAATACACGGATAATCTCATGTTTTCCGACCCAGATGATATTAAATAGTTCTACTAACTTCCACATTAATACATCAGTATGTCAAATTGTCTATCAAATGGTTTGGTTAAAGATCCGATAGTTTGGTCTAGAACTCACCGATAATCTAGTATGACAAATCTCCAACGGTAAAGATGCATAAATTGGCGCATTGAACTCTGAAAGGCATGAGATCAATAGATATATTTCCACGTTTCAACAACAGAAGAATCAATTTGATATAATCTTCTGCATTAGTTCTAGCCATTTATAGCAAATAATATTCTCTCTGACCTAGGCAATCCGTGCTTTCTCACCTTTATTCATAGAACAAGAAATGTCCAAAATTAAAAGTCTCATACCTCGGGCTACTTAGGGATTTTTTGCTTCATCATCTTCGCCCCAACTTCTCTCCTAATTTTTTTTTCCCTCACTGACATTCCAACTCCAAGTGGCTATATTAGGGCGTGGGGAGAAGATCAGGGAAAGCGAGTGTAGAACTTCCGGCGCGTTCGGAATCCGGAAGCTGTCGCAATTTCCGCCAGTCACAATCGATTCTGACCCAGAGCGCCCACTCACAATCGATTCACACCCATAGCGCCCACTCACACGGGCGCTGCTTTTTCGCGTAGCGACTTTGTCATTTCTGTAATGACAGTTCCAGGCTGGTTGTCTCGGTCACTATTTTTTACTACCACATTCACTCACTCAGTTTTCTTAATGCACTACACTTGGTTTTAAAAGACTTAAGCTAATTTTAATTGTTTATATTGTATTGATGAAAACGATGAAATGATTATTTAGGTGATGATAATGAAAACTATTTGAGATTGACAGTAATAATTTAATGATAATGAGCAGCTATTATTTGCATCTAGTCTGATTGTTTTTTCTTTATTCGTCATATAGTGTCAGTCGGTCAGATGGTAGTTGCACTCGCCTTCCCATGGTGGAATGTAGATATCGTCGGAATTGTCTGAATGTCTTGGGATTTTGGTCATGTATAAAGGCTCGCTAAAGTTCCTTTCTTGCCAATATTTTTAGACAGTCTCGTATATCTTCTATTGTCAGGTCCTGTTGGAGTCTGTTTAGGTTAGTCGTTAGCGGAGATCTGGTTATTAGTTTCAGTGCATAGTTTTCAAGTAGTCTGAGTGGTTTTAGTAGTGTTGTCCACGCAGAAGGAGCGTAAGTGTTTATTGGTCGTACGCATGTCTTATATAAATTAACTTTGGTCGCTGTTGCTAGTTTGTTAGTCGTCAGCAACGGTCTTAGGTTTCTTATTCCATGTCTGACTGTAGCTTGTATTGTCTTTATATGTTTTTCCTAGGCCTTCGTCTAGAATTATGCTGAGGTAGCGAGTGTCGGGGTGCCAGTTGATGAGGTGATTGTTCGTCATCAATTGTCTGTGTTTTCGGTTTTATTTGGTTTTTGTCTGTTAAACATAATTGCTGAGGTCTTTTCTGTCGAAAAAGCTAGTCCGTTTTCGTCAGCCCTTGTTGTGGCGTCGGCTAGACATTTGTCATAGATTCTTAGTTATTGTTTTACAGTCTTTCCTCATGCTAATATTACAACGTCGTCAGCAAAGAAGTACAGTCTCGTGCGTTTGGGAGCAGGGTACAGAAGATCATTGATGAAGAGGAAAAATAAGAAAGGAGAAAGAAGGGTTCCTTGAGGCACACTTCTCGTTGTAGTTGTAGAAACTAGTCATGGGTCTAGTTGTAGAACGGGAGGATTCAAGAAAGAGGATGACATAGAAAGTTCTATTCGTTAAGAAAGAGTGTGTAATTGTAATAAGACAGGGGGGAAGGTGAAGGGATAGTTTGTCAAGAAGAATGTCGTTTGAGACTCTGTCAAAAGCTTGAACAATATCAAGGAAAACGACTGGTACATGTCTGTGAAAGTTCAGATCCACAGTAATTTGTTGTAATAAATTTAGAGCGAGGAGAGGGGCTGAATGGTTGGGTAGGAAAGCAAACTGTTCTTTTCGAATAATTCTGTTGTCGTTTATTGTAGGTAGAGTGCGTCGCATTATAAGTTGTTCGAGTATTTTTCCTGGTAGAGGAAGGAGGTTTACTGATCTGTAACTATATATTTCGTCTTTTGGTTAGTCGGTTTGTGAAGCATTTTAACTTCTGCCTCCTTCCATGGAGTCGGGAAGTAAGCAGTTGACAGATAGGAGTTGTATATGTGAATGAGATAACTTCTAGTCTTCTCAGGTATATTTTTCAGTATGGTTGCCGTCAGTCTGTCTTTACCCGGGGTTTTGTTGGTGTGAAGGTTCCTTAAAATGTCATTTAATTCTTTGTTTGTCATGCGTTCTAGACAGTTGTTCATTACAATAGGTTGCTTTGGTCTTTCGCGTTCGTCAGTGAATCGATCCTGTAACGCATCTGTGAACGCTTCTGCTTTTTGTACATTGTAGTAAAGATAGTTGTAATTATTTGTCGGGTTTCAATTTGCTGTGGCGGTCTTGGGTTCAGTTCTCAGCGCTCACAGTAGTTTGTAGAGTCTGCTAATTTTTCTATTGTTTAGTCGTATTGTGATTAGTAGTCTGCTAGTTTCACCCCCACTATGGCTTCTTCTTGTTCTAGTTGTCGGAGGAGGAAGGGGGAACGATAGCGCTGCCAGAGGTGGCGCGATTTACGTTTGCGTCTTAGTGTATCTCGTATGTCCAGTGACAGTCTCGTTGCGCCTGTCTGTGTGGGGTGAGCTATGATTAGAGTACATTCTTTGATAGACGAATTGATTGTATTTGTTAGTTTTGTTATTTCGTTGTCAATGTCTTGTGGATTTTTCAGTATATTGGTTGGCGTTGTGTCATACAAGTATTTTACTGCGGTTCAGTCTATGGTCGGTGTGGGGGGGGGTAGGGAGACAACATCTGTGTGATGGTTCCTAATGTAAACGCAATGGGATAGTGGTCACTCAAACCGTGCGGTTCTGGTTTTGGCGTCGTCGTAGGAGTATGTCTAGTACGTCGGGTCGGTGTTTTGTTCTTTTTGGGTATTGGGGGGATTTAATTTAGTCATAGAATTTTCCTGTAAAAATATTTTTAATTTTCTACCGTTGTTATTTGTCGCTGTGTATCCTCAGTCAGTGTTTTTGGCGTTAAAGTCACCCACCAGTGCATAATGTTTTCCAAGCGTCGAGTAGGGTTTTTGTCGGTCTCTGGTAGCACGAGGTCTGCACTATTTCACCATACTGCGCCCCTACAGCCACCAAAGTCGTTTCTAGATAGATCAAATGTGGAGTCGTTATTTGTCGCACCGCACCAGCGGTGCCACCCCCATTGTCTGCTAGAGGGGTTCGGTAATGGTCTTTCATTTCTTTATATCACCATTAATAGGAGTTTGAAGTCTAGTGTTGGTACTAGGTGAGTTACTTGGAGCAACAATACGTCAATTTTGTGGTCGTTGATAAATTGTTTCATTAATCGTTTGTCCATTGATGTTCCACGCTGCAACTACCAACGGTCGGGGTCTCTGTCATCTAGTTCTGTTGCTCATTATCACTTTAGAAAGGTTTTCCATTCCCGCGACGACCTTTTGCACTTCCATATGCAAGTGGTCAATACGAGATCTCAGCGCTGTCACTTCCTCCTGGTGACGCATCACCGTCTGGTCTGCCTGACGGTTGGTTGTGGGCGCCACTTTATTCCTGTTGCGGGGGAGCGGCGCTGTAATGCGGGAGCCAGCCATAAACGATCCTCCGCAAGTTGAAGGTGCTACCGCTGGCGTGGTGTCAGTGGTGGCGGCGGCGGTAGTAGCAGGATTACCAGCGTTGGCATTGACGGAGGGGTGAGGTGGCGCTTGAGAGGGGAGGCCGTCGACAGGACAGTAGATCCCTGGGTCAGACACCAGAACTCCGTTGACACGCACGAGCGGCAGTGGGGTGCCAGGGATTTTTAATCAATTCATTTTAATCTCAATCTATTGAATACATTAACTTACAAATTTATAACTACATAAATTATATTCTTTTGCTTTGGGACTACATTGTGTGCAACATCGTCATTACAAGGTGTCTATTTGTTCTTATGTCTTCTCTTCTTTTTTCCTTTGTTCTGCGCCACTTTGCTGTACAGAAGTACAATTCCTCCCCCACCTCAAATAGGCGGTCGCATATATTCTCCCCCTCTTTTTATTTTAGTCATATTCTTCTTTATTACATGCGTCACGTAATAACCCAATTTTTGTTATGTATTCTAGATGTCTTTCAAACAAGTTTCTTCTTTGTATTAATTTTGTCTCGTCATGTGTTAGAAATATCCCTTTATGTTTTAGGTAGTTATTATATTGTGCTCTTTCTTTTCCGTATAATTCACACTCCCACTACATGGTTTGTTGTGACACTCCCATTTCCACATATACAGTAACCTGAGTTCTTGCATCCTATCCAATTCAAGTAATTTTGAAAATTTCAATGTCCTGTCCAAAACTCCATTACATTAGGGTTTGTTTTCATCCATTTTTTGTTTCGTTTTACGTATGTCACAAGAGAAAACAATACTGTTAAGGATAGGACATTCAGTAAAGAACAGAAGAGATTCAATAATAAAAATTGAAGTTGTAAAATACCAGAGATATCTTGGAATAATAATAACTGAGAACCTACGATGAGAAAAAATATCCAGTATGCTGTAGACAGATTCAAACGTCTACATTATAGTTTTATAAGGATAGGTTGAAATAAATTTATCATAGGAGGAAAAGAAGTATTACAACTGTATGAGGGAGGAATTTGATCAATCTTATTATATGGGGGAAAATAATTGTGCCAGGGGGTGGGGCGGCGGGTGCAGCAAAGGATGTCCCTTCGTTCACGTACGCGCAGGTCGGGTGATTCCTCCCCGTCTCCGCGCCATGCTTCCGCTCGCTGCATCCAGTCGATGTAGGCGATGCAGCCAGTGAAATTGACTGGGTGGCTGCCACCACAGTTGCAACATGTGCATGGCTGATTTATAGGTAGATATTATCCGTAGATACGCCTACGAAGATGCCATTCACATAGTCATAGAGGCTGAAGAGGTGGTGGCTGATGCGAGCCCTTGAGCACCAGATGGAAGAGAAAGTGTGGAGTTCCTCGGAGAAGAAAGGCAACAAAACAACGAAGTTTGCCGCAGTACTGATGGTGGAATTCGAAGGGCGAGGGCGGCGAACCGACTAGGCAGAACCCAGAAGTTCCACGAATTTTGCGGACGTGGCAACGTGGACGGTACCCAAAGTAAACCGTTGTCGCCTGTGAATGGGAGAGAACACTAAAACTAAAGACACATTTGCGTCTGCGGAGCAGAGCTGAGTGTTTTTTCCGCCGACCTGTGTTATCTTATGTGCAAAGACACATCTAGCGGGCGCGGAGCGGAACGAGAAGCGGATCGATTTTTTGCCCGCTGCTTGCAGTGGAGATCTCCGCTCATTTCTGCGGGCCGCCGGGGAGATAGCACATGTTATCTTATGGGCAAAGACACATCTACGGGGCGCGGAGCGGAGCTCTCCGCTGCTTCCTGCGCGACCTTTTCGCCTGCTGAAGGTCACAAGTGTTAATAGATGGGTATAGTGAGAGAAGCGAGGAAGACGGCGGGTGATTTCTTTCACGGTGCTTTCCTTTAATTTCATTTCCTTGAATTTCTGCGGAATGATTATTAATATTATCAATATTCATATTAATTATTACAACACTGAGTTATAATTTATAACTGAATATTTGCTCTACTGCTTCCTCAGTTCTTTAAGAAAACTTTTCGCGTTCTTTTTAGTGGAGTTCGTATTTCAAGATTTTCCTCTTGGAGGGCTAATCCACTTTTACAGAAAATAATGATGAATGGTTAATTGAATGTTGACTTTATTTACTGGTACAATTGTATAATTAAAATAATGAATTATTTTGATATATATTTTTTTCAAATTAAATCAAAAATAAATTTGGTGTGAAAAACTGCAATGAAGCATCACTTTTCTTATATTTACTCAGAATATTTGCATTTCTTTATAAATACTCTCAGTTTTCTGAAATAAGTTCACTGATTCTGTAAGTGTCCAGATTTATACCTGAATACACATTTTACAATTCATGCATTTCAAATCGCAATTGTATAATAATTTAGTTATAGTGTAATTTCACTAAAATGATACATCCTTGAAAACATCGCTGATAAAATGTTTTTACGAGTATTCAGAAATTTTGCGACACCAAATAACAATGCTGGGGACAAGTATAAATTACCCATTTCTTCTCAGAATTTTCTGAAGCTTTCTTATTTTCGTGCCTTTTTTTACTTCTTCGTGTATTCTTCTATTTGTATTTTAGTCCTTTGAGATTTTCGTTATGTAATTGTGAAAATGTTTGTCGTGGTTTTAGTTAAGAAGAGAGAATGCGCGTTTTCACACCTATATTTTAAAGCTTTACATTTATTATTTGGAATATTTGTTCCTCAATTTGAGTTCCATGGTGTACTATTTTTGTGAAGTACTGGTGTATGTTATATTCAGAATTTGCATTGAGTTATGTTTTTAATTATCAAAATTATATGATATTTACAATTTTTGAACATAGATGAAAGATTGTCCTACAGTTGGCCTTATTTAAGATGTAAATTAAAAATGTATATTATTACTTAATATTGTCTGTTTTTAAACAAAAATTATTGATATAATTATGTAAGTATTCTACTATTAACGTC
>NNCF01127323.1:305680-323762 GCA_002313205.1 Laupala kohalensis
TATATATATATATATATATATATATATATATATATATATATATATATATAAAATTATTACCTCTTCATTTAGCCCCACCTCTGATTCTTCTCCACCAACCTGATTCCCATTACCGTTCCCTCTTTCACCTGCCCCCGTTCGTCGTATCTTCCCACATCCATTTCTTCCCCCGTCTCTGACCTATCATCAATCCCTATCACACCTCCTCCCTCGATCAAGTCTTGTTCTTCATCTCTTCCCATACGCACGACTTCTTCTGACACTAAAAAAAGTTTCAAATTGCGTTTCAGTCTCATGTTAACGAATTCTGGCAACTTCAAATAAATAATGCGCTAAATCAATGTCTTAGTTCTGCAAGTGTATAAAACTTCAAATGCAAACTGCAGCAAAAATCAGTCATGGTTTCCCCTCACTGATAATATAGCTACAAAGTTAGTGGCTCTTCTAAAGACCTAAATTCTTTCGAGTAGAAAAACGTGGTGTCCGTCTGTGCTGAAGGTGTTACTTATTAGCTTATTATTTATTATTCAATTGCCCACATATAAACCGAAAAAAAGAAATAATTAGGTTTTAAAGTGCATTTTAACCTCATAATTTTTTGTTTCATACCTAAATCTTTTTTTTTCTTCTTAATGCTGGTTCATTTCAATATCGAAACACTAACGTGTGAAAATCGGCTTCCGTAGTCCGATTAGCATACACGAAAATAATAAAAGTCAAATTTTCATAAATTATTATATTACATCAAGAATTGTCCACTTTCAGTGTTTGGAAACTATGGCCAGTCCTCTGATAACAAAAATCGCGTTCAAAGCACTCGATTAACGAGATACGTAATGCCAATACATAAGTAGTCTGAAACCCTTGCTTAGGCTCCAAGCGCCATTATATGATCTATCGATTAGTGAATTAAGGCATACTGTAGTTGGTCAATATTATTGTGTTGTTGGCACGGATTTAGGATGTCATTTTCTACGAACAGTGCAAGTTTTTCGATGTTGAATTATGCTATCACTTCTTGGTCGTGGAGATAATTCTCGAAATGATTTTTTTTTTAATCGTAAAGATAATATCGATAATTTTTTCTTTATAATTCTGAAACATCCGATATCGTTGATTGAGGAATTCTCCTTTATAAATTCCATCATTCATACCATGATAGGAATCATTCTCCTACTATCATACATTCTTACCATTCCCGACTCCACACGAATGGTATTCTTGATACACGAAAGGAATCAACTGTGAGGCAGGCAATCAATTCCTGTGAGGCAAATCAAGTAGTGCACCTTAACTTCTAGTAGTCACTTGCTTCCATATATCCTCCAAGTTCGGTTTTAGGTCGCATACTCTAAAACAATAATTCTGCTTTTCAGGTACCAAAATGGTGTTCTTCCTAGATTACACTAATTTGCTATGTTAAGATGTATCAAACCTCTCTCGGTATGACCAATGTGTGTCATTGTAAACACTGACTAAACAATATCTACGTCGTTTCACAATAGCGATATCTCTCACACAGGTACCTCTTCCGCAAAAAAAAAAAAANTTGTAACTGCTCTTTTACGATAAATTATTGGAAATTATTTTTCACATAATATTAGTAATAAAGGTTTAAAGTTATTACGTTTACTCAAAGTATTATCAAATAATATTTTGTGTATTATTAAGATTTCAATAGAATGTAGCCTATCTGGTAAGGTATTCAAGACTAGAAATCAGTAAAAATAAAAACCTCGCTGGAATTCGAACATTATTTCGAACTGAGTGTAATAAATTGGAAACTGTCCGCTCAGAGTGCTAAGTATTTCCTTTAAAAAAAATTCCCTTAATATCTTTTCCCGACCGCATAGTACTTCTAAGCCTCATGCAACGTAGCTTACAGTTTCAGAACAGAAAGTGAGACATCTTTCTAAAATAATAATACACCTGGAAAATAATTAAATCTATACCGATACGTATGACCAGTTCAACAAAAAATGAGATCTGTGTAAGAGAGAGTAAAATAACAGCAACTATTTTCTGCGAGACTAATTATGTTAAATTGGTCAGCAAAATAGCGAAGTGAGCTGTGTTGCAGATTCAAACTTTCCTTCCTCATTGTTATAGAATCTCTTGGTTTCCTTACAACATAGCTTCATTGTATGTCACATGATGGTATATTCGGCAATGGGAGGATAATATTCAGCTAATGTTTCCTTCCATGGATGTTATTTTAAAGTACAGTTTGGTACACATTAGATGCTCAACAGGTTTATTTAACGTTTGCAATCACTTGGTTTAGTCTGTCAACATTCAAGGGCTTCGGTTTTTCATGTTCTTGCTTTTATGATCAATTCTATGTTTTGACTTTATTTAGTTTGTTATCTTCCTCTTTATAGACTCATATGTCTTTTGGTACCGCATTCAACTCAATATGAAGGCGTATTAAAAATATTTGAACCATTTCATTGCTACAAATATTGGAAAATGTTGGTGATCCCATTGTTCAATAAAACAGATTGTTATGATAATATGGTAAAATTTTTACATCATATGTCACTCTTAAGCAAGTACTTGCAAAACAAAACATTTTTGATTAGAACAAAGGGCCATTCTACTTTCTATATTGCTTTGGTAAACATTATTGGAGAGTGAATATTTAACCACTGTTTTTCGACTGCATCTTTTTAACCAACAAATATTTTTGAAAAAAATATTTTGCTACTCTTAAAAAATCCAGTGTATCATGTTTGTTTTCTCTGTGGTGGATAAAAATGCTATTGATAAATACTCTGACAGCTCCGCACTCCTGGACTATGAGGGGTTTTAGGATCGCACGCGACACACTAAGAAACACCGAGAAAAACCTCCCCATGGGATTGCAGCTAGGCATTGCTTTCCAAGCTATAACATATCAGTATACTGAAGTACACGCGACAAAATACTACGAAAAAAATTGTTTCATTTTTCGGTGACTATTAACATTCAGATACTTGGGATTTAAATACTAAAAAGTTACATACAATTATGTTGAGTGTTTTATGATAAAAATGAATAGAAGGTATATTTGGGAAAATTTTGTATGTATAACTACTAATACTGAGTAGATTTGTTTGAACAATATTTACATTGCAACTGTGATTTATACCAGATATCTTAATTAACTAGGAGTAATTTAATTAAAGTTTTTGTGTGAATGAATGAGTTGTCTTATATTAATCTAAGGAAAGACGGGTGAGGTAAAGATCATCTTTCGTCACGAGGAGCATTTTACGTCTCCAATAAAGACCTTGACAAGATCTACATATATTTAACCTACATATATCATACTCTACCAAGCCTTCACAGAATATTTGATAATTTTCTCGGAATTCCAAGGTGAGAGATATGGGAGAGTAACTCCCGCATTACTCTCAGAATACCTTCATGTAGAAATCAGAGCAAAGCAGTCTGTGCCCCAAGATTCACCACGTGAGTCAACGGAATGTGTGACAGGAGACGTATGGCGGCTATTCCGCGCAGGTTACGAGCTGGCGTTTATGGGAGAAGAGCGATTAAGGCTCTTTCATTACAGGAAGCACTTCAAGCCAGCTCCGCCTCTGAGAGAAGGATAAGCAAAAGTCAATGAGGAAGCAAGCAAGAGCAAGCGAAAGTATGAGCAGTTTGTAATGATGGGCGTAGGTATTTCTTAACTCGTAAGGAAGAAAAGTACGTTTTTTATGGAATAATTTCTTTTTAGATTATTTAATTTTATATTTATTCATACTCAGTTTGCACCATTCTTGTTTTAAAAAATCACAAAAATTAACTGTTCTGAAAGTAATAATGTTGTTACAAACATATGACATCGATACAGTATAAATGCAGAGACAAGAACAATAATGTACCCTTCAGGGAAAGAAAACATACCACAAACAACACAAAATTTACAAAGAACAAAGAAACTATTGCAAGTGAATTCAGGAGACCAGTCTTCCCTTCAAGGAAAAGACACATACGAATAACGAAATATATTACAATTTGCAAAGAATAACCAGCACCACTTCGTTGACAATAACATTCTCTTCGTAAGTGTGTTGTTTCGTATAATGTGTAAAGTACGATTATAGGGATTAAATACGATTACAGTGCCTCAACTTCTCGTAAAAAGATGACGATGAACCACGAAGAAAAGAATTATTTTTTACTGTATCAACATTCCCTTAATCATTACAACCTATATTTTAAAAAATAAATAGGCACATTCACGCTGTTTTGTAATAGTTTTTCTCTGGTATAATTGATTCGTTTTCTCCTATTTCCATATTAATTCATGATATACGAAATGAAATTATGCATCTTCCCAACATTTATTTTCTACAATTAATAGAAAAGCAATTTGGTTGTCAGTCCAGAAACAAAGTGAATAAGCACAGTGTAAAACAACGAATGGCTGCTGTATGCATTTAGCGGAGACTGAGATGTTTATGACACAAGTGATATAAAATCAGTCACGTGAATGCAACATCAGCGTGGAATAAAACGAGAATACAACCTCCATACCAGATACATATCATGTAATGTGAGCAGATATGTATGATAGAGTCTATCATTGCAGTCAATTAACCATCCGTCAACCAGGCAGTGGGCATCGATAAATTACTTGGAAAATATTGACGTTACTTGGTTAACGTTGCTAATTCTGCAACTGAAAGGGGTTCATCCACACCATGGGAGTGACGAAGGATGTTGTAGGGACGTTTTACACCAAAATTCTATTTTATACTAAAGTAAATCTAAAACATCTGGCAACAACTTAACTCATAAATGAAAAATCTGTATAGTTTGAACTAAAAGTCTTTAGACATTCTTCCACACTTTTTTACTCCATCTCACTACTCGGGTTCAATAAAAGATATATGAACTTTACAATACCTCAATTCATACTGTTTCTTCCCGTTTTAACTAGTAGAACAGTTATTTCACCTATTCTCATTTTTCACAGTGATTTATTAAGAGTATTCACCTCAAAAAGTTTTGGAATGGATAATTTTATCGGTGTGTGGTTTTCATTAAGTTAAATCAGACATTAGGTTAACAGTTTGATGCATTCAAAAAATTTGTAGCCATTTTAGCTGCAGAGATATTCACTCTTTTTTGCTGTGTTGATTTGGAACTGTCCTAGATAGTATGCCAAGTCTGTTAACAGAAGTTACCGTGGAGGTAAAATAATTACTTTTTGGCCCTGTACGAAAAAAGTTTTATCGGTGCTTCCTTTAGAGCCTTAGCAACTTGTCCAAAGGTATAAGCAACAGGTGAATTATGGGTTGTTCTTATCTCTCCCTTAAACGATCCTTTTATAATCCATCTCTTTTGAATTCACTAACTTCATTCCCAAATGATTTGTTTGTTTTTATCATTGAATCAAATGTTTCACAGTTAATTCGATAGTGGGTCATATCTTTCCCCGATTGTGTTAATATATACCGACCGTCCCCGTCCCCCCGGTTCCTACACCCCTTCAACCCCATATGCAAGTGGGGAAAACAGAGCATACCCAGTAAAATATCAGTCTGTGAAGTAATGAATATATGTTTCAGATATAATATGACTGTAAAATTAAGTACTGGAAAGAACATATTCTACTTGTAGTTTAACTTAAATATTTCCCAGGAGCTAAACAATACTCACTGTAAATTTAATATGTGAATGTTTCACAGACAAATTGGGACTTCATTAAATATAGTTTTGAAGAGAATTTATCAAAGGTTAATTTTGACCTAATTAATATTTCATACTAAGAAAAAATCTTTGTGAAATTAATATGGGGTTTCTGTTCTTTTGTTTTCTTCTGTTATGATCTCATGAAGTTTTAAGATGAGATGTATGAAGATATTTTTTTGTGTTGTAAGAGACTTTGTTACGATAATAAGATTGAAGATTAATACAATACCAATGGAGGGTAAAAGAAGAGGATTTGAAGAGCATATAAAAGAAATATCAAGAGAATAATGAGCCACAATATTTTTTGTTTAAATTAGAATAAGAGCTCATTGTTATATAACAACATATATATATTTAATAACGTTAAAACAACTACATTATTGTCTAAACAATTATTTAAATTAAGTAAAATATCTTTCGGGTTTGAAGGCCGTGTCGTCATTTGTTCTTTCTTGACGGACGTTTCGTCCGCATCTGCGGCGAACATCCTCAGTGCTTAAGTGGTCGTAACACACGAGTCGAGTTGCTAGCAACTGACATCTCAGCTGGAGACACCTTGCTATATATAGTGAAGCGGGCGGTGACGTCAGCGGCCAATGCGACAGTGGCGCTAGGACAGTTTTCCTCTGTCACTGAGTCATCCCGGGCTAACTTGGTCATGACGTGTCCTAGTGCGTCATATGTAGTGACAAGTTGGTCCGCCACCGGCACGATGACCTCCACATGGCCGCCACTGGAGGGCTGAGGTAGAACACACCGAAGGGCGGGATGCCAAACCTTACGTAACTTAAGACCTTCTTTTTTACGGTTAAAGTTATTTTTATGTTTAAACATTTCTATTGCTTCCATGTTAAGTCGACAATAATAGTGGGAAGTGGATGATAATAGAGTTGTGTTGTGGAACTCGATATCGTGGCCCGGTTGCAGTACGCGCTCAGCCACCGCGGACTTCTCAGTCTGACCCAACCCAAAGTTTCTCTTGTGTTCTGTAATACGTGTACGTACACTCCGTTGAATTGTCCCGACGTACACTGCGCCACATCAGCAAGGGATTATATACACGCCAGCGGAAGTACGAGGGTCCCTGGAATCTTTAAAAGAACGGAGAAGACATTTTACTTAATGAGACTAACCGTGAACGCCTTCATATAATTATTTCAATGTAAGGATCATAGTTTTAAATGTAAACGCACCATATTGAAGACACAGCTAGAAGCAGTGGTTTGGAAACATTAAAAATGTGGGATAGCTTCAAGGACAGCAGCTCAAATTTCACGAATAAAGCAAAATGCTCTTCATGTAACCAATTATAGTAGGTGATAAAAGAGAATCTTATTAAAAAAAACTCTAACTTTTGGAGCTCAATAACCAATATAAAGAAGGGGTACTTACTTTGCATTAAACAACTTTTTCACTCCAAGGTCCTAAATAGTCTGGTTCTAGCTGCAAATAAGAAAAGAGGTGCAGGCACATACCAGGTATTTCCATGTCGAGATCGAACATCTACGGAGTCGTAGATGCAGAACTTCACATTAAACCCACATGAAAGGAAAATGTGTTATTTCGGTATATCTGAAGAAAATATACCTGGAGAACGGTTTGCAATGTCCTAGGTCTGATAAAGGGCATCGAAACGGACCATAAAAACGCAATTAATTTTGAAAGCGGTATTCAAAAATAGAAATATCTGGAAAAGTTTTGAATTAATTAATTGAAAAGAGGGTATTGACGTTACGCGGTTGACAAAAGTGAACAGCATCCCCATCGATATAATTTAAAGTATAGTTAGGAAATACTAGGACAATTCCTAAAAGTAAAAGTGTCAAGAGTTGTGATTACATCGTTCAGGTGCATACACATAGAGCAGATAAAGTAATGGTAAACATAGAGAAGAAAGACGATGTATGGTGGGAAAATCTGAGAAAGGTAGCAAGAAAAAGGAGAAGGATGTTTGCAGAAGAGGACCAGGCACAAAGTAAGGGAAGGGAAAAAGATACCAGAGAAGGAACAAGATATGAAAGCGGATAAGTTGGGAAGAAGGGAGAGAAGAATGAATTTATGATGCAATATCTCAAGGCTGAGAAAGTATTGAATGTTGATATATTGAAGAAGGTACTAAGGGATTGCATCACAAAAGTGGAGGATGCATTGGAAGGAGAATGTAACGAAGAATATACAACGAAAGAGACTAGAGGAGAGGTAATTATCTGAAATTGAGCGTCAGACAGAAATAAAAATAGAGAGATAAATATTAAATTCTCCACATTTGAAGATTCCATAATGGGTCGATCAGGGTGATTTATGGATGTTTTAATGGATCAGATAGATGATAAATTGGCGAGTTTAGAGAGAAAGAGGAAGTTAGGAGGCAGTGATGTGGAAATGATTGTGAATGTATTAGATGAGCGGTTCAATAGAATAGAAGAAAAGATGGGGAAACATGGAAGTAATCAAAAATGAAATTTTGAAAAAGGTTGAGGGAAGGGAGAGCAGGACACGAGAGAAGTATAGGAAGACTACAAGAAATGAAAAAACGTGTTCGTGCAAAATTAGGTCAAGTTCATAATTGTGCAGAAAAGAAATGATAGAAAAGACAGGGGTGAATAATGAGAAAGAAATAATGCTGTTGTCACAGGAAGGAAAAACGGATGAAGTAAGGGATTGTGTTAAGAAGCGGATTAAAGAAAAGGAGATGATACAAATAGATACAACAAATGGAACAAGCGGAAAGCAGTAGTTAGTGGTGCTGCCATCAAAGAGAGAAAAGGAAAAATTAAATAATTTAATAAGCGGTGTACTTGTATTAAAAAATAAAGAGGTACTACACAGAAGACCAAGGTTGAATATACTTGGGCTAGAAAAGGATTTAGTACAAAATGAGGCATAGCGAGAAATAGCGGAGAAGAATTTTGAGGAAGAATGAAAAAAATGTTTTCAGAAAAGTGTGAAGATATTATTTCGGGAAGAGCGTGGTAATTACGTGTTATACATGTCAGAGATATGGGCATTTTCCAAGAGAATGTGCAGAAAATGATATTTGCGGACTTAGAAGGCATAAACAAAAAAATATTGTACAAAGAAAGGGAAAGAATCACAATGTGTTAACTGCACAAGAAAGAACCAAAATGCGCCGTATTCCACATTGTCGCGGGATTTCCCAGAGTATAAGCAAATGATACGATTATTGAAACATTCAACAGATTATGGATCTTAGAATACTACAGCAAAATACACAGCAATGCAACAGGATCGAAAGAATTGGGAGAATATATGAAAAGAAATGAAATAACAATAGACTATCCAAGAACATTATACGCCGAAGGGAAACCGTGTCATGTGCCACTAACATTCAGAGTAATAACAACCGATAAATCATGGATGGTAACATATTAATGATTAAGAAATAAATATCATGCACATGGGAAAGTACTAAAGAAAATTGTGAAGTAATACTTTGTGAAAAGAATAATAAGCAAATAATACTAGTCAATATGTGCAGTCGCCATGGTGGTGATCTAAAAATGGATTTACTAAAATTGGAGCACATGTTGGAAAAATTTCTTGAGGATGACATTATAATGTGTTTGGATGCGAATGCGCTATCAGAGTAATGGGGGATCGAAGAACAAATAGAAGAGAGAAGGAAATAGAAAGATTTATTTTGAAAACCAAATTAAAAATTTATGATAAATTTGGAGAGAATACTTTTATGGGTTAATGAGGACTCAATAATTGATTTAACATTATCGACTAGGTTAAAAGAAAATACAATTACAAGTTGGTTCATAATGGAGGGTGTTGAAAGTGACCATGGAGACATAGTATTTTAGATAAATGCAGATTAGAAGACGCAAATAAAACAACTTAGGCGAAAAGTAGTATGGGATAAATATAGGGAGTCAAAGGAGTTTTATGATTGTATCTGCGTGAATATGAGAAGTTGTGAAGCAGTTGAAGGAATAATAGATGTTTACAGCTAGGATTACTACCATTGAAGGAGATTTGCACACTGCGTTTTGAAGGGAGGCAGGGACAGTAGTGGTGGACCAAGGAGCTATCAAAACTAAAGAAAGAAATAGGAAGGGCAAGAAGGAAATTGGCAGGATGTAGGAAAATGAGAGAAAAGACGAAAAGAAGAGTATGAATATCAGAATGCCAAGAGGAAGTTAAAAATAGCTGTTAAGAGAGCGAAACAGCAAAATTGGGAGCGCTTCTTGGAGGAGGTAAAAGGAAAACATGTTGGGAAATACCCTACAAAATTGCAACGGGAAAGATAGGGAAGAAAGAAGTGTGGCATTGAATTGGAAAAGTAGATGAAATAAAGACATGGAACGGCATAGGGGAGAAGATTATAGGAACATTATTTGCGAAAGAGGAAGAAGAACAATACACTCAGGGGTGGAGGAAGATGGTGAAAGTGAAGGAATGACGAAACAGTAATTGATAGAACTGGTCAAACAGTTAAAGAGAAAGAAATCAACGGGATATGACAGAATTCAGCATGAAATGATACAAGGGTGCTATAATTACATAGGAAAAGATTTATTAAGATTATATAATGAGTGTATTAGTCTGAGGATATATCCAGCACTTGAAACTAGAATTATTCCTGAACGATACAAAAAGAGATTGGAGGAAACCAAAGTCATACACCTCTTTCGTTAGTTCCCACACTTGGGATGATACTTGATAAGTGAATCGGATATAAAATTAGAGACCACGTGGAAGGAAATGGGTTGCTAAATGATAGACAATACGGTTTCCTGCGAGGGAGTTTTACAGAGGAGTCGGTGTTACGGGTGATACAAAAAGGAAAAGTACTGTCTCTGTGTATTTTTTGATGTGGAAGGTGCGTTTGAATCTGTTTGATGGCAGTCTATAATGGATACATTAATAACGATGAAAACACCCGTATATCTGATTCAGATGGTGAAATCTTACTTGTCAAACCGCACAATGTATTATAAAATAGGAAATAAATGGATACTCCGGCAAGCAACTCGTGGATGTCCCGAAGGTTAAGCAACTGTTCGTCTTTTTTTGATACTAGTAATGAACAATTTACAAGAATACACGGAGACAGAGTACAAGAAATTTGTGGTGTATGCTGATGACTTGGTCTTCATTGAAGAGGGAAGAAGTCACAAGGAATTATCAGAAAGGTATAAATAAAATAGTTAAGTTCAGCAGAGAAATGCGATTAACAATGTCGAACGAAAAAAACAAAAGCTATGAGGATAGGATATTCCAAGCTAAATAGACGGGATCCGATAATAAAATTAAAGGAAAAGAAAATACAAATAGCTAATTTGCAACATTATTAAGGCATAATTTTGGATGAAAAATTATTGTTTATATAGCATTTGGATTATGCGACGAATAAGGCAAAAAAGTATTCTCCAGTTTATAAGTTGGAGTGTCAAATTTAATATTGATAAGACAGGACTAGTAAAGCTATACAAGGGGACGATACGCAGTACTTTAGTGTATGGCAGTAATGTGTGGGGTCACAAGGTAGCCTTTGCGAAGTATGAGAAGAAAATGCGACAAATAAAACGACTATGTCTAAAGAGTATTACCGGGGGATATTAAGACGCTCTTAAGACGCTCCAATAAAAAAAGAAAATTAATATACTTTTCGATCAACTCTACTCCCATGCAATAAAATTCACCCGGCGCAAAAAAATGAATTTTACTTTTACAAGCCAGAGGACAAAATTTTGCTAAATGACGTGCGTCCAGGCCATCAATCAAACTCTCGGTGTATATAAGCTAGAAACCTCTGAAAGCAGCGCTGGAAACGTGTTGCATGGAAAGACCTCGCATAGCAGAACATATCGACAAATACTCCGACCCTCGTAGACGCACCACGAATGCAAAATGACTGGGACGAGATGGAACAGGACTGGGTGACACGCAAAACCAATANACAACCATTGGTTCTAAGTAACGTTTCGGAGCATTTATTGTTCCATCTACAAAAGGAGTACCCAAAGCGTCTTATTAACGTAACATCAATGATTAAAACCTTCCATGAACTCTTTCCAGACGGCTATTTTCAGATCAATTTTTAATTTGTATGTATGATATTTGTATACATGGAAGGTTTTAATCATTGAAGTTGCGTTAATAATACCACTTTGAAAATGGAACAATAAATGTTCCGAAATGTTAGTTAGTACCAATTGTGTTTTTATTTTGCCAAATTTAACAAACCAATCCCAGCGTTGAACACGGTTGAAAATGTGCAACTTAATAGAAATATATACATTATTTTCTTTTAAAAAAAACTAGACATATTTTTCGGGATTAGAAACTTTGAAGGAGACATTATTTTGTTATTGTTTTGGTCACCTGATGATGAACGATACTTTGAGAGTGAAAATTAAAACCTTGAAATAGTATGTTGTTGTAATAGTAGTTAATCAACTACTTATCTATTTCATTTTGTATCAACGTTGTTTGTGATATAAAGTATGTCTTTCAATGTACTTAAGACGCATAACAATATAGTTATAAATTCGATGATAATGCTTCATTTCTGAGAATTAATTTAGTACAATTTCTGGAAAATAGCTATATTAGTACTACTTTTCTTTAAAAAAACACTGTACTACATCTTGCTGTACCTGAATCCTCAAACCAATTACAGTCGTTTTCTTTTTAATTTTCAATGGCATTGGCGATAACTACAGTGGTATTGTGACAGAGTAAACAAATAATATTCGAAAATATATTTTCTATTTTTTAGTAAGATCATTAAAAACATTAAATCTTTTTTTAATGCAATATTTCTTTTTCTAGATCAATTTGAGAGGTTTTAGATCATTAAAACAATATACTATTATTCAACATAAAATGTATTGTTTTATGCACATTTAATGACAGTAAGTTCTTGGTTATTGACCTTGTTTTTCAAATTAGTTTGGAGTTATTGAGTTAATTTAAAAAAATATAATAAAACTATTTATAAAGCCAACGCTTCGAAAAAAATATTTTTTCTACTTCAGGACTGTATATTCTGTATGATTGATTAATATTTTCGAAATGTTAGCTTTATAAGTAGTTTTATTATATTTTTTGACCATAACTCAATAACTCCAATTTAATAACGACTCTGTTTTTTCAACACCCCATTTTATGCTCATGTCCTGAGTTCTAATATTTCGTATTAATATTCCTTATCGACCAAGAGTTTACTAGTTGGTGTACCTTATTTCTCTCTTTTTGATGCTCCACGCCATTCCACCTCTCCCGAGACAACAGTTGACAAAACCAAGGCCAAGTCTTCACAAATGTTCTTTTTTTATTTCTCATGCATGGACGTGAAACATGTGTGGAAGTGAGATATTGCGAGCATTCTATTCGCAGTAGAGACTCGTCTTGGGTGCCACTCTCGAGTGAGAGGCGAGAGAAGTATAGAAGAAGAGTGGTCTTCTCTAGAGCACGTGACGAGCGTCGCAGATGTCTCTTGGCATTTGCTGGATTTCCGTAAAACCCATCTTCGAAAGGAATGGAAAACAACAAAGTCCATAAAAATCCAACATTTTATCCATTAAAATACAACAAATTACCCATCAGATTTTAGCTTATTTAACTCTGCGTCATAAATTAGGGGTTTACTTCTCATAGAGGATTTCTTATTGTATTTTGGAGGTAAAAAAAGTTTCTAGCGTTTTCAAAGGAAGATACAAATTTGAAAATTTACATTAGCAAAACTACTCATTCTAAGACATTAAACTTTTTACACTATGTTCCTACAATAGTTATGTACTTACGTATAAAATGTGTAAATGTTTTATAATATTATCTTTGCTAAAGATCTGGTTCTTGTAATTTTTATGAAACCTTACAATCTCAATATCGGCTAGTCGTACAATCCTCCATTAGGACTTGAAATAATCGTATTTAAAAATAAAATTAAAATAAAATTAAGCTAGCAATTGCACGAGATTGCAAGGTAGCTCGCGCTTCAAGCAGGAAAATCGATGATGCAACTTTCAATCGCTGAGCAATATATTTCATTCCCTATATTATGTCTAGTACGTAATCAACTATTGCTTAAATGTGTATAAAAATACAAAGAAACACATGAATAAATTAATCACACTTCAGGCACAGTTTGTAAGTGAATGTTCTATTTGATATTATATTAAATAAAGAATAGTGTTTCATTAAATTGATTAGGAATTTTGTTCCAATACCGAGTGCGACTACTTTCGCAGAGGAAAGGATCTGTAAAGATTTTAATGAGAAAAAATTACGGTACATTGGTTAGAGGTAAGTGGGTTTGAAGGACCAGAAATATGATGATGGTGGATGAGATGGGAGTTGAACAATGGAAATGCCAACAATATAATGTAATAACAAAACATTGCAACTAGCAAGATAAAGCTTCAAAATGAGGTAATCAGTGAAAGAATTCAAAACTGGAAGTTCAGGTATGGTGCTGAGGTGAGGTGAGACGAGATGATCCGATTTTCCAAAGATTCAGCCTGGATGGTGTTGATTTGATGATTTTAAGTTGACGTGCAATCGATGTTGATGCCAAAAATGCTAGCAGGTTAGCACGTGGCGATTTGACCTAGATATTAACTCGTGGGTGATTGCTTGCCGATGCTCACGAGATGTGCTGTTGCCGGTTGAAAATAATTCCGGCAGCAGCTGTCTCCTGGTAGGAGCTGAAGGGGAAGTTTTAGGCTTGCCTGCCGAATGAGTTAATTGATGAAATGATGTGAGGTAGGTCCGAGCGAGTTAAGAAGAATGACCACGATCGCTCGTCGGATTTTACTTCGTAGCAGCGCGTTGCTCGCTCGATCGATAGCGTGACGTCACAGGTCCGCCGTGTATCGATCTGCGAGTATCGATCGACCATCTTGCTCGATGGATTTGTTACTTGATGTTAAGTTATTTTAAATTGTTCTGGCGGGGAAACATAGAATACAGTTCAGTGGATTCCAGGCTGATTTAAAAGACTCGTTTATTCATTAAGTAATACTATGTCCAACAATTTCATTCATTCAACTCAAAGGCGTGAATTTTGAAAGAACCAATGAGGTTTGAAGAAATAGTTCATAGAAGCTCAACAATCGAGAGATGTCACTCAATTGGCACAAAGAGCATCGAGTCCATAGATTGTTCACTTACCCTTTGTTGCGATATGTCACCATATCGCTACAGGATCGTTGGTCATTTTTTCACGTCATCATTTCTTTGATTTATTAGCGTAATATTGCTTGATATTCAAATGAAAATTATTTATATGGGCTAAAACATACTTAAAAACGTCTCTTTTACCGAAACATTTGTTCTTGTGGGCGTCTTAATGAATCTGATTTCTAGTTTTCTACATAACATAATTCGAAATGGGCGTCAATGACCTTCGTAGACCCTTTAATCCAACTAACTAGCTAACGAACCAACCAACCGACCAAAACATTTAGAGTTTCTTGTACCTAGTCTCATGTCACAAAGGTTCAGTTCTGGTGGATTCCATGCTAGTAAATTTGGAAATAATTTTTCATAGCTGATGGATATTGTGTATTATAGAGTGTATTATGGTTGTGTGCATGATAATGATTAAATCCTCGAGAATTAATGAATTGAAGGATGGAATTTCTCTTACGACAGAAAACCATTTCCATTTACATGAAGTCACGTATTTGCTTCGCGGAGCCGACCTCCTCCGAATGAATTGTGCTTTCTTTCAATAGGCAATCCGTTAAAGAGGAAAACAAGCTCTCCTAAGCCACAACCCTCCCTCCCACCTTCTTTGCAAGGACTTAAGAGTAATGAACCAGTTGGAACTATTACTCCCGTCCCTCACATAATTATTTTTTTAGAGTAGTAACAATTTCTCCAATTGATTTTAAACCATTGTAATGTTTTGACTAATTTGTAATACATGTTTTTACTTTGACGCTGATTTATATATTGACTCTCATTGACACTGTTATTTTACATTGTCACCCATGATTTCAAATCAAAGAAACTAAATCAATACGTCACCCCTTCCTCCTCTCTTCAACCTCTAAACAATTCCCCCTTCGTCTCTCTGACTACCGCTCCAAATAAATTGGTAAGATTCAGCGAAAGTAATGATTCAAATACCTCTTTGTTAATACACGTTCCTCCATTGAACTTCTGTTCATTACATTGTAATTTAAATATCTTCCTTAATTCTCTTCCGGGGGATACAAAATAATTATATTTAATTATTTGATGTAAAAAATATTTTGTCTTACTGCGTACTCTTACAAAAATATCATTCTAGTTTTATACTAAATAAGCAAATGTATAAGGATTATTTTGGCATCTACCCAGATAACGAATGTTCTTTTCACTTGAAGGCATTTTGGCAACTGATTCGCTCTGGAAATATATGGGCATGTCTTCTTTATTTAACAAGTGTTAAGACGAATAAATCCAAATGTACTGGTATTTCAGTTGCAAACTACACCACACATTACTCATTTACACTTCAGATACCAAAAATTCACTATATCATGTTTCCTTTTTAAGAATAATAATAAATTAACATGTATGACTGAAGAAAGATACGTTAATTTATTTACGTTCAAGAATAAAACATATTCATTTTGCTATACATTCAACAAAATGAACACTTATGAGCTCTGCATTATTATGATTTATTTTTAGACTTTAGAAAATAAAGAGTGCAGAGAATAATGAATCCTGTGATCACGAGAATCAACAGAAATTGAAAATGTTTTTCATGATATATGACGAGTCAAAGGGAGAATATAGCGTAGAAATAGCAGAATACCAGAAAACGCTCCTTATTTACATTTTATTTTTTACGAAGTCCATCTTCACTTTTTCATTCGATTAGAACGATTTGCAAGAAAGAACAAAATCCCAAAGAAAACTCTTCACACATTCATATTTTACATGCAATTTTATGATTCCAATACATGAAGAGATATTATGGGAAAGACGACAGGAAACTTCTGACGAGAACTGTTGCTAAACTAGCGAATTGTAAACATTGGCTTCCGCGGCCGGAGTCAATGTAAATTTGTTTGTCCGGGACAAACCGCGTAGTACGACAGTGTCTTAGGTCTGTACGACTCTGACATTGACCTGGAGAAGGTCACAGCATGATGGCCGAAACGTTAATAGTCGTGTCTACGGAGACGCGGTTTACTCCCGCCAAGTTTATAGAGAATTGTAGTCAAGCTAGAGGCCATTCTTCAAATACACTGTCCGTGTAAACAATATAATTAATGATTCGGAATTGCACCATAATTCACAAATATTCGTTATAACGACTATTCTTAATGTAAACAAAATAGATAACATTATTGGAAGTTAATAAGTGATTATGTGCTTGACGAGTACCTGGAACACTCATGAACGTACCTTGAGAAAATGTTTTCTGAATCCGAAGAAACATAAATATTTTTACGGTGCCTCTATAACAGTACCATCTAGTAATCTTATACATCAATACTATAATTTTTACTGTTTTCAAATGTTATTATAATTAGCTTATCATTTCCTCTATGAAATGTTTGTAAGTTACTGAAAAAACCTAACATGGTTATAACAATTTATGTTTTTTTCTATATGTAAGTTTTATTTGTATGAATGTAAATTATCACTAATACAACACTATATGCATCTGTGGTGATAACTAAATTTTCCATCGTAAAACACTTCTCTTGTGAAAAAAAGAAAACTTGTATAATACTGCATTTGGGGGTAAATGTATCTGGACAAACATAGAACATAATTTAGACAAAATTTGTGAATAAAAATTTTCTTTTCAAGTGAACGAATAAAAATCCGTCGTATGCTGCACACTAAATTTGCCTTCTTCTTTTTTTTGCATAGCTATTTATGTTCATTTTTACTTTCCAATTATACAGAATGTATAAGAGAAGTATTGTAATTAGTTGAAAAACATTCGAGATCTCTTTCAAATTTTCAAGAGAGTCTATTTTCAAATTTTAACGATGTCCAACGTCGTATGTGTTTTATGAATTGTATTTCCCCGATATAAGTCTATTTCTGGAGAGGTCATTCCGACTACCTTCACACTTTTTCCCCATTCCTAGTTTCCTGAAACACAAAATTTGGAAAACATGAACATAAACATTTTTATTGCGCCAAGATTGCAAAGCAGCATTTCGTTATATTGCTCTATTTTCGAGGTTCAGCGAAAAATGTTTACGCAAAAAAGATTTATTTTGAAGGCACCTTGTTGAGACCAGCCAATAAATGAGTTTCAAATAGTTCAAGGAGGAAGATGATATTTTAGGATAACTCTTTCTTAGTATTACATATACTTTGTAAAGTTTTGGGGAATATATATATATATATATATATATATATATATATATATATATATATATATATATATATATAAATATAA
>NNCF01127323.1:324012-337425 GCA_002313205.1 Laupala kohalensis
CATACCAGATTTCGCGCTCGTACCAGTTTTTACTCAGACGTATTTCGCGCTGATACCAGATTTCAGTCGCTCACATCTCGCAGTTTTTCGGAGGAGATTTTCCTCACATCTCGCCGTTTTTCGGAGGAGATTTTCGTCTCACTTATCGCAGTTTTTCGGAGGAAATTTTCGTCTCACATCTTACAGCATTTTCGTTCGGGCTTCTAGTTAGAAGCACCGTACTGTAGTTCGCTCCGACGTTGAGTCATGTTTAAAGTCTTTCGAAGATTATTCGCTGACAGCTAGTTGCTCGAGAAGCTTAATTTACTGAACTTTGCTTTGGAGGATGTGCTAACGCTAAACATTATGTTGTAACAACAACATTATTCGACATCCAGCCGAGTTGACCTCTTCATGCGGTCCGATAACGTCGCAGTCGTTAGGTCGTGGTATTTCGTAAGCTTTGGGGAATCCAGTTCGAGGAACGAGCCGGTGTTTTCTGGGAAATGATGACATCACCTGTTGGAGAGACTACCCGAGCCGTTGATCTGCTGAAATGCCGTCTGGAAGTCGGCTTTCCATTCTTCACATAGACTGACTGACCTGTCGACTTGTAAGGTAGAACATAAAAGTTGGTTGCATCCAACAAGGCGCAGTGGCGAGAAGACCAGTGAATTATTGACAAATGATGACAGCTCAAACATTGAACTATTGAACTTTTTTATCTACTGAGAACTATGGGCAGTTATCGTAAAAGGGTTAATGAATCCTAATTGTATTGTAATGTAATTTTCGCAAAGGTTTTTTTTATTGTTTTGCTTCTGATAAGAATAATAGTGTTAAATTCAGTGTTTTATTGTGTCTTTTGGTGGGAGTGTAGCCCCTTTGGTCTATAATTGATTGATGTTTTATTTGTCTTTTGGTGGGAATGTGGCCACTTCGGTCTGTAAACAATTCTTGTTTTATTTGTGTCTTTTGTGGGAGATCTATTTAGTTGAGGGATATTTTAGCCATTAAAATAGTTTTTATCAATGGATTTATTTGTCCTGCGTTTTCCTTAAGTGGAACCACTGCATGGTCCTTTTCCTTCAGATAAAAATCGAACCTTTTAAATATTGTGGAACCCTGAGAAGAGCTAGCCGAGGNATATATATATATATATATATATATATATATATTTTTAAAATGGTTGAACTGTTTAGTAAGTCGCCTTGTTTGATAATTTTAATTTATTTAGATTTCTTATATGTAAATTATATTATATTTTTTTATTGATGTGGGACTTTTTACTGCTGTTTCGTATTTAGAGCTATAAGGGGGAAATTAATTGGGACACACTCCAGATTTGGTATTTAAAGTACATAAACATTAGCCCTTCCGTTCCAGGAAATACACTCGTGCATGTGAGTGTTGAATAGTTGGATGTTTTTCAGGACGAATGTCAGGGAACGTCGAAGTGTGATAATTTGCGAGACTACCACACGGCTGCCGCAATTACGCAGTACATATTTCAAATAATGGTCCCTCTTGTCAAGAAGGACCATTATTATGTACTGCTTATAACTTAAGTCGGGTTGAATTATTTTTACCACCACTTTTATGGAACTACGATATACTATGATCAAAAATAACATTCTTTTTTTAAATAATGGAAAAATGAAAATGCATTTAACAAAATACTATAATTATCTTGTATTCATTTTCGGGATGAAAATATTATTTAAATAAATTAATAATTATCATTATAATTAACCGAGTCATGTATTTCGTGGGATTGTATCAAATAAATTGATGTGATTATAACAGTAATTGTGTATGAATATATTTATTACTCGTGAACATGTGAAGCGAGATTTTAAAACTTTGAATACCCAATTTTTCAGAGATACGTCGTGAATTATGGGGAGAAAGAAATCCAGATGACAACAATCGATAAAAAAAACTTCTTTGATATGATTAGTTATTTAAGTTTTCAAAATTTATAGTAGTACCTCCACGCTTAAAACAGATTGTTTGGTCCTTTCATCTCCAAATCCTTACAGATATTCTTTGTTACGAAAGAGACAATAACTCACAAACTCAACAATGAAATCTTCATGTTTTTAAATATTCTAATGCGCCAAATATTGTATCATAAGATATTACAGAAATATTTAGTTTTTCTTTGACTATCTCTCTCAATCTGATATACTCGAGTTTTTCATCACTGTGTTAATGATTCCGACTTGATGTGATCAACTTCTTGGAAGGAAATTTTTCATAAAAGAAAGGTAGTGGTACATAACTATCCCCTTTAACTCAGGGATTTAATTTCAGTGCTTGAGCAAATAAATGCTTAAAACAGAGGAAACCTGAGTCTGAGATCCAAGCCACATCGTTTTGATTCACGGCAGTCACAAAACCTTTCGTCGCTTAGAATATTTGAGTCAGTAACTATTGATCTCTTTTCTACCGCGGTTCGACGCTTTATAGCCCTTCGATATCAGCGAGGGAGTATATCCTGAATCCAGATTCAAATGATATTAACTAACCAATAACATCTGGGAGGACAAAGTACAGCAACTTGCTTTGAGTAGCTGTGTTGGAGTCTAAATGTGGACCTCAACACAATGTCACTTTCATTGAATACGAATAAATGTGTGTAAAACACTAGAGTTCTAGCATTATGATTTTAAAAAAGATAATTTTGTTATTTACATACAATGCTTTTTCGTGCCAGTGCGCACCGGTACCAGTGAACTTTGTATTGAAAAATATTATGGCGAAACCTTGAAATTATTGTTCAATAGTATGTACCTTGGAGCAGCATCATCGCTTGAATTTCTAATAATGTCGTCAGGAAGTATTGATGGTTTCTGCCGAGGTTCGAAAGGAACTTAAATGTTAACAGGACACGGAAATAATGAGACTTTTTTGAAACGTTTTAAGATATTGACACACTACGTTTGATGGCGGCAAATACGATGAAACAAGACAATACATGTTTTGAGATTACGAATTTTTTGGGCCAGAAAACAAGCTAGCTATATTCAGAAGATGAAAGAAAGTAAAACTTCATGTCAAATGGGACCAAAAATTATGAATACAGGACAACGGTTTTAATGTTTTCAGCAATACTAGCGGTGTTCTACAGAATTAGAAAGCAGGTTTAGAAAGCAAGAGGTACTGAATATGACACTGTATGCCTTAGGATGGGAACGCGACATGTAAGAAAATAAATGGATGGCAACACTCAACAATAGGTATCCATTATATCATAGAATATATCAATCCTGGTCGATAGTAATACTTTTATCTCCGTTAGTGCGTGTCGCTTAAAATTTGGGAAATTTCTGTTAATTAAGTTAATTATTATTTTGGTCTACTGATCGCGTTACATTTTATGTCATTACTTGCATTTTCAGTTTAAACTAATTTACTGCCATCAGTTACATAGTTTTTATAATATAATTGGGAAGCGCCCAGTGCGTACCGTTAACTCTTTCCTAGCAAAAAAGGACTACTTCTATGAATACATTTCCCCGATCATGTTAATTCTAGAAGATAGTTACTACATTATTTCGTCTTGTGGCTTCCAGGCGGTGCGTACGAGTCAAGTATCTTTGAGCTCCAATCCTGGTGAACTGGATTTCCGTTATGGACAGCTATACGCGACGGTGGGCCTATACAGAGGACGAGCTTTGGCAGTGAAGAAAGTTAAGAAGCGCAGCGTTGACATCACTCGGGCTATGAAGAAAGAGTTAAAACTGGTGAGTGAGCGGGTTAACATTGTGACATACTTCCAGTGCGCTTTAGGAAGCAATTTTAAAATTTAATGGATATATTGTTTTGCAACAATTAAAGTTAATATTTTTCTCATTTTCCTTAAGAGCTGTTTTATTTTTTGCAATACATGTTATCGGTGGCTTATCCGTCATTTACAGTTAATCTAAATGTTAGGGTTGTTGCACGTTCCACTAAAGATAATCACTATACCACAGAAAATATGTTTAGTCAATAACAAAACATATTCCAAGTCACTCGTGTCACTTATTAATTACTTTTTCTGTGCAGTCAAGTAAAACTATTTCAAAAAAGTCTTTGTGGATCATTGAAGTAGTTGTGCCGAAAATTAAGTTTCTGTATGTTTGTATATTATTTTTCAGTGACTTTTCACGAGAAAGTAATATTGTCATGCATCGCGATGTATTGTTAAAATGTATGCCATGATGTGTCATTAAATATTCTTAACATGTTTTAATAAAAAAATTATGTCCAATTGTACAACGAAATTAGAACAAAAAGTATTCAAAAAGTAAATTCTAATTCTACTGACCTACATATTTATGCTTCATTATTTTAAATTGAAATACTGGTTTATTTTCGTATTAACAATTAAACTTCTATTCAACAACTCTAAAAATCAATCATTGCTGAAACAATATTTATAACGTCAAAGAAAAATTGATCGTTTATAAATGGAAACTTGAGAGTAATATGAATATATTGATATGAAATTAAATTCATTGCGGATAAAGGTCGAACATATCTCCACAGCTCTGTCCGCAGCATGTCTTGAAATTCAAGTGCTGCTTCAACTTATATTTCTGATTGCTAATCACTAAAACTCTCATAGACCCAAAATTCGAGTGAAACATGTATCAAATTATTTGAACTACTTAAATAAAAAAATGTATTTATTTAAAAAATATAAATAAATAAATACTGAATAAATTTTACTTAAATGAAGTTAAATTATTTTCAAAGGTTCAAATTCTATTTTACTACATAAAAGTCACATATGTCTGCTTTGACATGACATCCATAAAAAAGTTTTGTAGAAAGTATTTGATTCAGCCAAATTAACTATAGTAGTTGATCTCTTTAATCCGGAACTCTGAGGATTTAAGGTATGCATGACTAGGAATTTTTTCCGGACAATGTAGTTTCCTTTTTCAAACGGTGTTTAATAACGAATGAACGATAGTTATATTCATTTTTGTCATAATATTTATATTATTCTATGTTGAGAATTTTTCATGAAAATCAACAACTTAAGGATAACGGTTATATTTCATAAAATGGAGGTGAAGATCATGACTTACGGTAAACATAGAGGGCGTGAACTAAACAAGTTTCACTAAACTATTAATTTATTTTAGATGCGTGACCTGCGCCATGACAACCTCAACTCCTTCGTAGGAGCGTGTACGGAGCCACCGAATATCTGTATAGTGACTGAGTATTGTTCACGAGGATCACTTAAGGTAAGAAGTTTCTCTTTCGCGCTTATGCTAATTCACACATCGTTATTTTTGTAGTTTGTTTTGTAATTTGGTTCCCTTAACGAACACTTGATTCTAGATTATTTCAATTATTTTACCACAATTGAAAAACTTTATGATATGTAAACAGATTTTCTAGATGTAATTCATGGAAGTGAAGAAAATGTGAATTCTGAATTAATATCACAAACGGAAGTAAAAATGAGTAATTTATTTTGATCAGCATTGTTCTCATGAAACCTGTCATGAAAACAAAATTTCATACTTATAGAACAGACCTTCCTTGCGTTAATCGTAATTCATAATTTTTATGGGAGATTAATAGTGAAAGTATTCCAGTGGTATAAAATATTTTATCATTAGCTCTTACCGTGAGAGAGATTTAAACTTTAGAAACTGATTTTACATATTCCCTTCAGATATAATTATACGATGCATTAATCAATAATAAATCTGTTCTTTCATATTTTAGATGATTGTATTTAAATATATAGAAATTTTTGTTTTCAGGATATTTTGGAAAACGAAGATGTAAAATTGGATAACATGTTTATCGCGTCATTAGTAGGTGATATTATTAGGGTAAGTATCACTCAATATCATCAGTCTGAGCTGGATGTGTACTAAATATTTAAAAATTCACAAGCATTAAAGTTTCTCATTTGATCCGTCAGGTTTCAGTTATTACATTCAGGCGGTCCATAATTGGTGTCAATATATTATGCTTAAATTATATAATAAATTTACTTTTAAATACTTAATTTTTATGTGTTGTAATGAAATAAGTGCTTAATATGAGAAAATTTATCAAATATAGTCCGACATTATTTCAAAAGCAAATATGTCAAAATTTAAAATGTCGAATGCAACAATAGTATTCTAAGAATGACTTTCAGCAAGGAACAGAGTGAATTAAGTTCAACTTACATTCGGTCAAAATTCAGGAGATAGTTTATGGTAATATTAATATTTGGATGTCATACGTACAAAAAAGATTTTTTACATATAACAATATTTAAAGCAAATCATGTACGTTTTAGGGCATGATGTACCTTCAGGAGTCAGCTCTACGCGCTCACGGTAACTTGAAGCCGTCCAACTGCCTTGTGGACTCCCGCTGGGTGGTGAAGCTTGCAGACTTCGGGCTCACGGAATTTCTTCGAGGAGCGCAGCCAGCCGACCCAACCAGAGGCAAGTTTTGCGCTCCTTTTAAATGAGCTTCTCTCTGGTTTTATACGTAAAGAAATTTTACATGCTTTTGTTATTTTATACAACATACTTTTATTAATAGGTTATTTCCTTTTATTACTTCCTTGTATTGAAGAAAGAAGATTGTGCGATCGTGTTTTGTTTAGGTTAATGTTAAGTCTCTCATTTTACAAGGTGATGACGTTGTGTTACCAACAGTTTTCCTACAATTCTCTGGTCATTTTGTGTTACCGAATTCAAATGGGACTGAAACAGTCCACATTTTACCTTATCATATATATTACCAAAATATTTACGCAATTATCAAAATATATCCCCCGGTACTTACACCATATCAGAGAGCATTCCGTATTCCAAACGTCCCCTACGTTGAGATTTCGATTGAAATATATCTAGATAATTTCAAAAATGGTCATTCTATAAGTGCATACAAGAATGGTTACCAATAAAAATTTAAAAAATTAGATTATCTAATAAAAATATTTATTGATAGTTTTAACCATGTAGAAAGGGGTTGTTTTTTTAGTATAAGTTCACATATTCCTCGTTAAACCCTTCAAATATTCCTCGTGAAACAGTATACGAACTGTTCCTATGATCTCTCATAGGTGTTATGAGAAATTTCGACAATTTTTGGTAACCATGGATAACTAAATGCTATATTTGAAATTATTTATTTGCAACTGAAAGTATTAAAAGTCGAAAACGATTTACGAAGGAAAAAGATTATTTTCATACAAATGAAAAGGTGAATTTCCAATCAAATTTTCAATTTCTTTTTGGTTGAAAAAGATTTTGACTCAAGTTTTAAAAATGAATTTTGAGATAAGTCTAAAGAATTTGTCTGTTATTTTCACGCGACACGAATCAGATGTCAATAATCTTGTTGAAAGTTTGGATAAGGAGTAATAACTGAGTTATCTTCTCAGTGATTCGTAGGAATCTCTCGTGTTCTCCAGTTATCCGTCTGACGTTTTCCTCTTATCCCCTTTAAGCTCCTTCATCTGCGCGCCGTCTCTGAAGAATAAATCCTTTCCAGTAACTTGGGGACTCGGCGACGCCGGCGCTGCTAGCGACATCTCGCGGGCTTCGAGAGAAACAGATTACTCGGAACAATTTGCGCGTTAACGCGCCACGTTATGAAGAGGTGGGCTCCAGGGTCGATTGAGACGCTCTTCTAGAGTTTAGCGTAGCACTGGTCTCAGCAGTTTGCGAATCTCTAGTTCAATTGGGCGATTTCTTATGCGATGCTATCCAGGCCACTCGGTTCTGCATTCTAGTATTGCTAACACCTCGTAAAATGAGCGTTAAAACATCGTCTTTATTCCACGGTTGCTTATAAATACAGAATTAAAGTTTTCGATTAGGCAAATCCAGTGATTTCATTTGGAGAATTCCAAATTTTCAATTTTTATCCACAAATAGCTAGACCTGCAATATGTTGATATAATTCGTCTTTAACATAACTATTCGGTTAAAATCTGCGTCACAAATTCACGGAACCTGTTTTCATGCAGATAAATGTTTTAGGCTCTTTATGATCTTTTCTCCCTGATAAGAGACAATGAAACAATTAGCAAGAAAGTAAATTAAAAACTAAAATAAATAGCTAACCAAAACTTTATTGTTTCTCAAAATATTTCACTTTTCTTGTTGTTACAAGTATATACTCAATATTTGACTACTTAATTTTAAAAATTATGATATTCCCGTGAGTTGAAGTGAATTTGAAGCTCTCTCGTCCAGATCGGCGCTGAACCTTTAGGTTGTCACATAATCATATTATTTCATATATATCATTGACTTTTTTAGTAATATTTACCATGCATTTAATAAACAAAAATGTTTTATATAAACAATAATGTTTTACATTCAAATTTTCAAAAAATATTTTATAGTTATACAATAAGTGATACAAATTGAGTATCTTATGTAATAGAACAATCTACATCTTCACACATCGAGATGAAAACTCAAGATTAATGTAAGAAAAAGTGAACACAACAGAGAGCGTGAAGTCGTAGGCAACAGATGGTGAGAGCAGCAATAACGTGGCCAGATGCAGCTGGTGCCACCCACGATGACCGAGTTGAGCCTTTAGATTATATCCCGTATCAGAGGAGGTAGCTGTCGACAGCGAGATGAGACTGCACTTTAATAGCAGAAGCATTTATGTTCTTGGCACTTATAATATCTCCAACTGCTCCAGTTACATTTTCTAAGACTGTTTCTATTCCCAGAAGAATATTTGGAACAATATTACATGAGTTAATTTCCATTTACTGTGTGCATTCTTTTGTCTAGCATTATCGGCCATTGCTGAGAAAGAATGTCACTGAACTTAAAAGACAGAAGTGAATTTTTATTTTCCTTGTGACTTTTACTGTGTGGCAAAAAGATTATTTGATCATTATTTCCATTTGATATGTTTGAGCAAAGAAACACAAACATTTCGTTTAGAGGTCGCTAAATGAAAAAACTTTTTTATTCAAGAATCATACTGATTTAACGTGAATTTAAATTCACACAAGAACATAATAAGGCGTTTAATTCTTAGATATGGTAAAAATTATAGTAGACCATATATAAGTTCATAGAGTAAATATTATTTCCGTCTCAAATATAAAAGGTATAAAAACTCTAATATGGGAGAACTCATTTTTGTTGTGGTGTCAGTGACTTGCTTTTGAAAGTCAAAATAAGACATTTTATTCTTCAAATTTTTACATTGATACATCTATTGATTATATGAATTTTAATCAAAATATAATTAATGTTAAGAAAATTTTAAGAAAGTAGGAGGAAAACAAATATTATCCATTCATTCATGCAGTCTTCATTTTGAATACTTTAACTATTTATCCCTCTGTAGCAGTTGATTACACTTAACAATTATTCTACGTATTTATTCAGAATTGTCTTATGCAAGTAAGCAACAATGCTATTTAATATATCTTTTTTATAATTTCGCGTATAGGTCTTGAATTAAACAATTATTACTTGCCAACGTTTCGACACCTATCGTGTCTTCATCAGGGCTATATATTTAACAAACAACAAAGAAACATTTACACTTAATATACACAACCGTCTATATACAATCTAATTCTACAATCATCTATCATTTATGTACATACCTTATAATACTCCATACATTTTACACCGAAACACTAGATTACCATCACAACAGCCACTCATCACCTCTAATATTTAAACATACTCAGCCTACTACATCTGAGCAACTAACGCCCAACCGTTACAATTCAAATAACCCACACAGTCATACCAACTTAAACCAGTTATATCAAAACATACCAAAAATATACATTCAAACAAAACACACATCAAAATTATGTAATTAAAAACAAATATCCATCATTAAATTATAACTAAATAATATACCAAAATGTTTTTTACAAAGATATCCCAATACATTTTACATATTAGTGTACAACTTGTTAGTTATTCTGATATAACTATTACATTAAAAAAACAAAAACAACAACAATGTATATGATTGAATATATATTTTTGGTATTTTTTGATATAACTGGTTTAAGTTGGTATGACTGTGTGGGTTATTTGAATTGTAACGGTTGGGCGTTAGTTGCTCAGATGTAGTTGGCTGAGTATGTTTAAATATTAGAGGTGATGAGTGGCTGTTGTGATGGTAATCTAGTGTTTCGGTGTAAAATGTATGGAGTATTATAAGGTATGTACAAAATGATAGATAATTGTAGAATTAGTTTGTATATAGACGGATGTGTATATGAAGTGTAAATGTTTCTTTGTTGTTTGTTAAATATATAGCCCTGATGAAGACACGACAGGTGTTGAAACGTTGGCAAGTAATAATTGTTTAATTCAAGACCTATACGCGAAATTATAAAAAAGATATATCAAATTTGAGGTCGAAAAAAAAATGGAAAATGTTATTTAAGTTAACGAAACTTTTGTATATTATTGTGTTTCTTTTTAAATCAATATCTAGATATTATTTCTATTCATAGTTTTGCTCATACTATCTCTATTCATTTAATAGCATCAATGGATTAAATTTCCTTCAATGAAACAAAATTATATGCATCACCTAAAGACCAATCTATGTTATATGATAACATAATAGAACAATTGATGTTACAGTCATAGTTAATGATAATAAAAATGTTTAATACTAATGGACGTGATAATATAAATATATTTTTCGAAATTCTAGCAATAAATTGGTCAGCTATTATTCCCTGGGGATTTTATTACGATGGCAATAATAACACAAACTATATTGGATTCCGTTTGACATGTCGGTTAACAAACATAAGGCAATTAGAAGACACAAAAGAAATACATTTGGATCATACCTCATTCGAAGAGTCATGCACCTGATAATTACGTTGTTAACACGTTAGGATTTGTTAGGTTTATTTACTTGCTTTTCAAATTGACTTTGAATTTGTCATTATTGCCATTGTTAATTCGCAACTTACCAAATGTGACACTTTATTCCGTTCTCTGTGGTATTTCCTAAACTTCTCATCTACCTTTACTTTTCTGAGTGTTTAGAAGGTCAGAAAGAAACAGAAGACCCCATGTCCCTAAAACACTCTTTGATCCGCGACACAGCACGCAATGTCGGGTACAAAGACGATAGGCTCTGACCATAATAAAGTTTGAACAAATATATTAGAAGCACGCTCTCTAATAACTATGCAACATTAGAGGATGCTACTCCAACTTTAAAATTACGTCAAAACAGAAACGATTAACAATGAAAACGTATTCAATTTTTACTCATTAAGTAGTAACTGTATATGAAGTAAGTATGTGAATTACTTTTTAAAAGCATAATGCTAATAATTAAATAAGAATTGTTAACACTTATTTATAAATATTATTAAATATCCATTTTATCTGTCGGGGCATGATTAAAATTTTTGCATTATAATGCTCTTGTGAGCAGTCAGATTAATTAATTCTGAATGTTGCTTCAGGATTTTTAGTGCGTGTCCCGAGAGATGTGAAAAACTAAACGTATTTTGGCAGTATATTAAGGGTAAATATACTCAGAAAATGTCCTGTTTAGCCAATGAAGTGTGGAGCGAGATACATCAAGCTGCACCAGATGATAGGACTTGCTAACTGCTTCAGTAGAAAAGCATTACCCCTGGCGTTCTGTTACCCCTGGTGTTAAATTTTAACACACAAGAGTGAATTGCTGGTTGCATCCACGCCTTTGGCTCCTAAGAGAGGGTTTCAGGTGACTGCAAAAACATCTAATTTTTTAATTGTATCTACACATGGTGTGTAGGTGTATGTTTTGAGTTAGATATATCTTCAGGCCCCTCATACAAATATAAAGGAATTTCTTATTTGCTGACTTTGGGGCATTTGAAATTGCGTGCAATATGATATAGGGTTATATTGAGAGCTTAAAAATCTAAGACAAAAATAAATAAATTAGTGATTTTACAAAGTAATTAAATGATTTTTTTACCTTACTATTTAGGTGGTTAATTTTTATTTCGTACAAAAAAAATGAAATGAATAATTAAAATTATTTTTACACATTTTGACATTTTTCTATTTTATTGTAATACCTTAATATGACATTTTTGCTTGATTTGTAGTTGGATTTGTATTTTCTTTTAGGCATGAGAAAACTTAAAAGTTTTATAGGTATCCGCTCTACCCGGTCACCCTATATATTTAATGACGAGGAATTACACGTTCTCTCAAAGAGTTATTTTCTTCTAATCGTATTTCACATTTAAAAAATTAAATTTAACGTCATGAACTTAATGTATCGTGGAATTCGTGAACACCATTTGCATGTTGTACATATACTTCCCTAGATTCGTGGTTTTAAATATGTCGTGGATTGACAACCATAAAATTAAAGGGAACTGAACTGGTTTCGTAGTGCATTTTCATTTTGCAAGAAATTGGCAACACCGCGACACCTCTCTTAGGCAGATGTTTCGTGGACAGGGCTACTTCACTGTCTAGAAGTCGCGGTCTACGGGTCAGCGACGGGCAGAGATGACGGAGTTACGCGAGAAAGTTTGGTCGGCGAGTGGATTATCACTAGTGAGAGAGCGAGCGTGAGGGTTGAAAGTTAAACTTGACTTCGATTGGGAAGAGAGAACTGACCTCTGAGAGCAGAGACGACACGACATGTCCGCTCAGTAGATCTTCCTGTTGTCCATTCCTTTATCGATGTAATCATTAATTGGCTTAAGTATCCATTACACCGGAACCAAGAGATGTGAGCTGCGTCAGCGAGGCCGATTCATCCAGGGTGTTCTTGGTTTAATCCTCATTCTACGAAAACTACATTGCGGCTCAGTGTAGACGACAGTATCAGTATTACAATTCCATAAAGTTTGTCAAAGCTCAGTCCTATGGAATACTACTGCAATTCAGAAAAAAAAATTATATATTTAAATCTGGCAACCATAAATTCAAAAAATAATTACTAACTGTAATTAGCTAGCATTGTATCATTGGCGCAGATTTTAATGTGTTTTGAAAGTAAAATAACGCGTTGAAAACTCCACAAATCAAACAATTTCATGTTTGGATATTTCGACGCGTAATTTTAAGTGTTTAAAAAATTCAAAGTCTACTCTCTTAACTTGAGAGTCGATGAACACTACTTCCAAATGTCAAGGTAGGAAGGACAATAAGTATTTAACATAATCGGAGGATGAGGGTAGAAAATATTTCAGCAAGCCATAATATTTGGTAAATTTAAAAAATAATTTTTTGAATGAATACAAAAATTATGAAACGGGATTGAATATTAATTTTCTTTTATATGATAAAAGCTGAAATAAATTGATCAAAAATGTCAGGAACCAGTTTGGAAAATTTAAGTTAACGTTGCCTTAAATTATATAATAGATTAATGTTGCAACACAAAATATGCATATATATATATATATATATATATATATATATATAT
>NNCF01127323.1:337529-354637 GCA_002313205.1 Laupala kohalensis
TCCAATAGAGCAGATGCAATGGAACTCCTCATTTAGATAAACAGCTTGGTCTCTAGAGCAGACCACTCGTAGGTGTAATAAATTTAGTTCTCTGATGCTTGAGTATGAGTTTCCTTGTCTTGGAGATGTCTAATAATACTTCTCAAGATATTTAAATAGAACGCTATCTTTCACTTTTGACATCAAAAAATTAAAATTTTCTTTATATAAGCAGTGTTTATTTTATGCTCTAATGTGGTAAAAAATATATATCCAAATTACATTTAATTATCCTTGTTAAATTCTTAAAAGGATATCAAACAAATTATACTATTTTCCCATAAATATTTTCATTTAAGTGCTATTCTGTATTTCTAATCATTGAACTCACGCTTTCAACGTTGGCTCCGTTGTGATTTTGAAAATGAAAAGAAAAAAAATTGTTTTGAAGATTAATTATCGTGTTCCTAATATTGCGTAAATTGTATGTGTTCCATGTTGTTTCAATATCTTCAAGTTTTTCAACTACAATATCAAACAGTACATGCTTTTAAGAATATATATAGTTCTTAAAGATTTCCAAAATAAGATAAGTATTGTTACTATAAAATATGAATGTTCTAAGTGTTTCACGATAAAATTTTCTCTCTTTCCCTACGAACGAAATAAATGTTTCAAGATATTCATTAAAACTTTTATAATTCTTCTCACCAAATAAAACACAACGAATGAATTTTGTATTTAGTCCTAATATCGCCATCACACAAATCATTAAAGCTGGCCATTAGAGACTGCACTATCAGCTTTAATTACACATAGTTCTTAACCAATCAAAAACTCAACGGAAAATTGATTAGAATGGAACTAACTTCTTTATTCGCCCACTTTAACTGTGATTTTAATACTATTAATATATGTTTTCATATATAATTTGTATTTAATGTGTTGTCCATTGGATACTGTTTCGTAGAGAGAGACAATACTGAGAATTTAAAGCGAGATATCTCAGAATGTCAATTCTAGGGAGTCTATTTTCACAACTGTACCAGACTATTTTCATAACATTTCACGTTATGGCTCCTCACTTTTCTCCTTTCTCAGGAAATATAAGAAAGAATACTTCTTTCTAAAGCTGTTTTGATACAAAACAGAAAGTAAGTTTTGAACACACAAAACTTGGAAGAATCGAAAAGGAATTTAGTTATAGGCAATTGAAAGTGATCCATCATTCTTGTGTTTTGTTTCAAAATAAAAAAAAATGTTTATTTCACAATCTTCGTAAAAAAACAAATTAGATCATTTTCCATTTATATCTCAGGAATACTTTGTAAGAAATTTAAAAAAATTGCTTTGGAATGATATGAAATAATATTTTAATTTTGAATCCCTAGGAACCTTTGTTAACGAATGATAACTTCTTCTCGCTCGTTTAGTAATTTTATGTAAAAAAAAGGTAAAATCTTGAATAAACCTTGATGATTTTTCTCTTTTTTTTCTTTTAAAATGGTCGATTTCTAACTTTGTGGTACTTTAAATTAAACATTCTATTTGTGGTACTTTAAATTAAACATTCAAGAACGTCTTAAAACAACCAATGAATCTGTGTATGCAGAAGCTACTTCTTATTTTACTTCTTCATCATCTTTCCGTTTATGCCTTTCAGCGCAGAGGTAGCAATTTTCTTTATGTTCATTTGTTTAGTGACTTGCACCCGATTTTCTGAAACGTTCCTCCAATGAAGACTTGCGACGTAGACAGTAAGGTGAATAAATTATGATATATAAAGTTGAATTCACGACTGAATGAAAACTATCAATACAATGTGTTTAATTGCAATACAATTCTCATTTGTTCATAATTTTGTTGACAAGGCAAGTGTTAAGAACTGCGTCGCATCGATAGACCTACTTTGTATTTTTAACCTTAAGAATATTGTTTTAATTGAGGTTTTGTTCTGTGCGAGAATGGTGGGAAGAATTGTTTAAATATCTCTGGGTTTACGTCTCCTATTCATGGGAGCTTCCAAGAATATGTCAGATTTCCTCATTACTAAGACATCAAACATCTTCGATAAGTACAGTGTTCAATCATTTTCAATTACCATTTTGTTGTTGTTGTTTTTGTGGGGCTTTAGGGCTCGTCAACATCGAGGTCATTAGAACCCTTAATTACAATTTTGAACAGAATAGCCCGGAACATTGCACTGCCCGAAAAATGTTTTCGACTAAAATTGTTAAGAATACCACCACGTTACCCATTAAGAATTTTATAATATCTTTTGTGTTACGAAAAGTTACTGTAGAACCGGGAGGAAAAGGTGATTGCCGGGGATTTGAACCCCGCGCACTAACCACGCGGATCCTACCTCGTTCGCAAAGGTCGTTGATTGTTCACTATTTTTTTGCAGTGAATTTATTGTTCAACAGTTGTGTTGATCTTTCTTCACAAATATTGAGTGCACAAACAATTTTAATTCAGTAAACTTCAATATATAGTATTGTAATGAAATGAATCACTTTAATTAATAGTTAATAAAATTAAATTTTAGAAAGTTCAAAGAATTTACTTTTTTTTTTAAATTCCCTAAGTATGACCTCCAAGTAATAATTCCATACCCAATAAAATTTCAATGTGAAGTTCCCACTTATAATATTAATCCATGACTTTCTCTACTCTGCTTGTTTTTTATCCAATTGAATAGGAGAAGAGTGAAGTAATGTTAAATCTCTACCCATGAATCAATAAAAAGAATTTTTCCTCTTTAATTATTTCAGCTAAAATCCGCTGTGTAGACATATGGTTGTTTAAGTGTTCCTCACGAGCGTGTATGTGTAACCTGGATGGAGTGATCGACCGTCGTGTCAACATGCAGATTCGCATGCTCATTGGGTGCTTGCGTGTCCGCCGCTCTCTACGCCTCGCGCTTATCTTATCGAGCGGAGTGCGCTGAACCACAACCAAGCCAGCGGACGTGGGTGCTTCCTTGTTCCTCCTCCGTCCCCTTGTACACTTAGCACGCCCCAGCGCAGCTTAGCTCAGCACGAGAAACGCTTGGGAGCACTTTTCGCTTTCGAGATTTATTTGAGAAAAAAAAGGCACGAAAAAGATGAAGGATAAGATTCAAAACCCGCGAAGATTCCAAAACTACTAATTTTAATATTCACATGATTAGATTTCTTTTTTAAAGAAGTTTCTTAACAATACTGTGAGTACTTCTATTTCTTTGTGAGTCCTAAATTAATATACCGGAGACATTGATGATGAATATATTGTTCAAAACCCATTACGTGGATTACAATAAAACGTGGGAAATAAATACTAAAATAAGGTTATAAAATGAGTGGAAACAAGTTCATAATTGTAAATCTACAGGAAATGATTTTTCAAAGTCCAAGGGGAATATCTAATATTTAAATCCTACTTTTTCACAAGATAACAAATATTTAAATCACCGGATATTGATAGAGTGTAAAAGGATCCAAGTTCAATGCTTACCGAAGTCACACACTCTGGAGGAAAATAGTTTCATGGTTACATTTGGGTTAGTCATGAACAATATCAGTAAAAGAAATCGTTTCGTACAATGTTATGGAAACTAAAACGTTATGATTAAGATTGGTAGTTACGAAATGCTAAGACCATCAAAGAGATTGGTACGGAAGAACTGCGAAGTAGAGAAAAGGTTTTCGGGGGTACGGAAAAGAAGACTCTTTACTTTAAAACTATATAAATATCGTAAAATGCGCTGTATTTAAATACAATTTTATCCCAAACATCGTTTAAGTTAAAATGTACATAAATTATGGACACTGTCTCCTTGTTATTAGCATAAGGAGGAGGAGGATTCATAGAATCAGTACTGATAAGGTTTCAGGAGGTTCTTTTTATAGAATTGGCCTTGTCAGATTCATTATAACAATCACTCTTTAATAACAAATAACAACACATACAATAACTAATAATACAATTACAGAATTACGTATTGTTATAAACAATTTTGAAGTTTTAGCCCCCCTAACATTATATAAGAAAATCCCCAATTGATACAGAATTACATTTGTGGAAAATAGCAAGATTGTAATGCATGAAACAAACAAACAACCGAGTTTTCGGTGTTTTTACAATTTAAATATGTGTCCGTAATGCACCTGGCTATTTACGAATGGCAACTACTTATCATGCTTTCAGTAGTGTTTTGAGAGTCCCCGTCATACGGAATCTTCATTAAATCTTCATAATATGATGGCATCCTCTGGTTACGTCTTCATAAATTAGCTCCAGAAGGACAGCGCACGTAAACATATTCTGGCATACAACAAAGCTGAAACGAGGCTTTAACATAATAAATCAATTGTTAGCACTTAAAGTTCTCAGTGTGGAACACCAGTGATGAGGCAGCATTACTGCCTGTTCCAAAAAATAGTTCGTTTCCTGTTACAAGGAAACATTTATAATAATTAGACTTCATAGAAGTCTTCCAAAAAATATTTTCTTCATAATAACAAAGCGCAACATGACATCAGTTGCCTTGTCGAAGACTGACGTGAACGCAGGCTATAACGTAGCTTAACTGAGTACAACAGAGTGATTTGGGGTACAAAGTCAAGAGCTTTTATACCCTTTAGAATGTTCTAGAAGGTAGTGGGGATAGCGCACACAGCAGTGGGGGTTATTCCAGAGAACGTACACAAGACATCCACTGCACTCTAGTAGTGATATAATGTAATGCGAGCGAGTAGTGTCAACTTTACGTACTTTTACGGCTTTCTATAAGGGTAGCCGCTTTGCCAACTAATATGGTTCGCAACACTCCTTAATATTGTGATTTTCGAGTAGGAAACCAAAAATGTTTAATCTTCAATATTTCCAAATATAAACAAGCGGGTAATATGTTTAAAGTACAAATTTCCTTTTATTAGTAATAATGTTAAAACCCAATCTTTATAATAAATATTGTGATGTTTTTTTTTGTACGCCTTCCTACTTTACCTACATTAAAAATTTAATTCTACAGTAAGGGAGATTGTGTAGTAGCAGAAACTTAAGGAAAATTGTAAATTACGCTTATATAGCAAAAAGTCAAATTCTGATTAATTACATTATTGCATTGATTGCCTCGCTATACCGTAAAAGGGAGTTAATTTATTTATTTTTAAGTTATTGTGTCATATACTTTCGAAAACAAAACTGGCAAACGTGAGGTAGCTACGAATTTGAATGAGTAATGATTGGCAGATTTGTATCAGCTAGTTGAAGTTATGCAGTATCAGTGATTGTATATTTATGGCTTCGCTATCTAAAATGTATCCAAAATATAAAAGTAATAATAAAGTTCCTTTGAAAGTAGCTGTCATATCTATAGGTATGTCAGTAATTACGTCTTACTGATTCAGATGAAAAATTTACTGTCTATAATTACTTCAAAGGCAGTCAGCGTGGCTCAGTGGGTAGAGCACTGAGCTGCTAACTGGATGGCTGGGGTTCAAATCCCGGTGAGGTGGTGATTTTCACTATATCTCAACATCCAGACTGGCTCCTCAGCCTACTCAGCCTGCTATCAAATGAGTACCGGGATCTATCCTGGGACCCAAAAGCCGGCCGGAGCGAGATGCTTACCACATCTCCTCCTTCTAGATCAAGAAATCGCGGAGCTCTACCTTCCGCGACGGCCAAGGCTCTCAAAGAAATATAAAAAATTATTTATGAGAATAATACAATTCCTAAGTTCATTACCTCATTTCATCTAGTTAATATAAAAAACTGTTAACATAAAACTTATTAGAGAACAGAAATTATTGATTCAAATAATAGTAATTACAGACTAAATATAGTATAATCGGATAATTGTAAGAATTAGCTCACAATCATTTATAAATTTTGCCTCAAAATGAATTCTGTTTTTGTATTAAATCTTATTTTTGTATTAAAAATTGTATTAAATATGTCTCAAATTACAAAATATTTTTGAAATAATATCGTGATATCATAAAACTTCACAGTGTAAGTACTGACAGCGGGTACTTACACTGCTCTCCCCTGTACTTACGCAAAATGTCATTACCTTTAAAAATTTGATATTTTGGAAGTTGTAAAAAATAATATGAAATATATTGGGAATTGCAATCTGTAGAAGAAAGTATGAGGTCTCGTTTAATGATTATTTTATCGGAAACGTTGCACTATATAATTTATTAATACGATTAATCCACCAGAATAATTAAGAGAGCTTAGAATGGTTTAAAAATTTGAATGTATTAATTACTCTTATATTACAGTAGAATGACAAATTCATGGATAAATAAATTCGCATACTCATCAGACAAAACATTATCGTCATATGCGACAGCATTCTTTGAGAACATAATTTTGGGGAGGAAAATGGCATCCCTGTATAACGATCGACTCTTCCTCTTTGTAAATGAACATTATGAAATAGATGTTTATCTCATAATTAATTCCATTTGAATGTATTTTCTGAATATATAGCGCGATTGCTTTGCGGTTTCTCATGTACATTTCCTAAAATTTGTCAATCATGTTTAATAACCGAAAACATATTTGTGTATATAAATTAACCAATATTTTGATTGATGAATATGTTAACACTGGAGTCCGCAGAGATAAGCCACGTTACACAAAAAAGTATAAATTTCATGTAAATATCAGCTAGAATGTTAAAACAGAACATCACTGAAAACGAGATCTAACCAAAAGTTAAAAAGTAGCATTTTTTCTGACTGCTTCTAATACTCCAAGAAGTAGAACTTCCCCCAAATTTCCAAAGGATTGACAGCAGCACTCGATTGACTTCACTGCTCACTATCTTTCATGTTTCTTTTATTCCCCTATTCTTTCTTCTAAATCTATTGGTCTTCTATTCTAAAATTCCCTTTTCTCCTATAACTGAAGAACACCCAAAGGTTCTCCAAGAACTTCAACTTCCTGTTTATGCCAGCGCAATTTTTACTCCATTGATGCTAGCATAAAGCTCCAATATCGTAAGTTATATTCAAAATAGGGAATATTAATGCCGACTTGAACTCTTTGATTCCCTCAATCAAAATTTCATAATTCTTTTCCCACTTTCCCTTAAAAAAAGTATCGCCTGATTGATTTCTGCTATCGAATTTTTTCAAAATTATATGTCCTCTTGAAAACATGCCCTAAATGTGCCTTGATCATTTTTTTCCTGATTCAGTGATTTTCTGCACGATTGGATGCCAGTGCTCGCCTTCTCATATTAATTGTACTTAATTTTTGTGAGATCTGCTTGATTGGCAAGGTGTTTTTTTATCGACTCTTCTTGATCAATCATTTCTTTTAGAAATGCTGTGTGTGTTCTTGAGAGCCGTTAACTGGATGTTCTAATTAGGTTATGCAATCATATTTTGCATAATATGATCCTGTTGATTTTATTATACACATACCAAAATTATAATCCGTATAATGAACAAAAAATGGTCCAGTTATGTTCATGTGATGCCTTCTCCTGTGGCTCCGTATTTTCCTGGTTTAAACGACATCTACCGGCGACTATTCGATGTAGTTCGTTCGAAGTCCAATAGAGCGCTCAAGCAGCGTTGTTCCTGTGTGAAATCATCCCGTAGAAGCGGAAACATTTGAACACGCGGATGCGACCGACCCAACTACCTTCTACCTTAATCAGTGTATAATTTTTCTTTTTTGTTTTTTACCTTCTTTGCAAGTTTGTTCTTTTTTTGACAAAATACTGTTTTTTTTACAAAGACAAAGTAAATATTTTGTGAAAGTCGGGAATTATAATAATGTGTCTACTGTAATCATAAATATGAAAATGAAAACATATATTTCAATTTCATCAAGGGAGTCTTTATTTCTTTAATTTAATTTTTGTATGAACACGGGCTACACAATTGCTAACTACTGAAGTATCTTAATTATAAATGATGCACAATTAGCACTTCAGTAAACGTTTAATCATTTGTACGTTCTGACGCTTTAAATTTCTCTCCATATTTTACGAAAAAAATATTAAGATTTGTAACACAGATTCAGGGTCCGATTCCGCGATAAAAGCAAATTAAATAATGTTTCCCGTCATTTGTTTCACATAAGCACCTAGAGGTTTTGCTTTTTAAATTAGTATATCGACATGGAAAGTTTCTCGAATTTATAACATCTATAATCTCTTCAGATATACATTTAATAAAGAGAAATTATCATACATACAAGAGTTTCTTAATTTAGAAAAGCAATTCAAACACATGGAACACCATTAAAATTTGTTTGTCCGAAAATGTATCATCGATATTTTATTGTGTCTAAAAATACACGGAATACGAATGGCAGGTAAACTTATTTTATTTTTAACACCACACAAAAGTCTGTGTTTTTGAAATTACATTAAATTATTAAGGTGACTTTCTTATTTGTATACACTCAAGTAAATGAAAATCGCGCAGTAACGAAAATATCGACGACCTCTCAGATTTTGTATGTTCCTCCCAACTCATGGGTATTTTTAAGACAACAAAATTCCTTTCACAAGTCACAACCAACTCTGTCACTACTAATGGATTGAGGCAATTGTAAAATGCAGGAAAAGTATCGTCTTGTTACACGTTTTTTGCCCTCCACTGTCTTCTTCGTGAATCTAAGTAAGGTTGTTTTTCTGAAACGTTCTTTTTTAGAAGTCTAATTTTTAAAATGTTCTTTTTTAGAAGTTGGGAAACGCTGTTAAAAAGTATTTTTCCTAATGATTTATATTTTTATGCATCAGAACTTGCCATACCGCTGTGACGCGTCATTATATTTCCGTGCTAGCGACGCTTCAGTAAAGTGTTCATTATGTTATTTTGAATAAAATTTGTTATTATTAGTCTTCTATTGGCTCTTAAAAACAAGGCGGTCAATGTACCACATACCAAAATAAATGGGAAAAAATCCATACTAAAAAATAAACATTCACTCCAGGCACTCTACACCTTTATACACCACTCGGAAAATTGCCTTACTTCCGATTGTCAATTCACAATATATTTACATGTACGTCCTTCCTCTCAAAAAAACTTCAGTGCAACTTACATAAATATCTCACATTTACATTCGACATAACATGATTAAGTGAAATGTTTATAAGGAATAACTCGCTACATAAATTCTTAAACCTTATATCCAGGAATGAAAAGCAAACAAATACTTGAAAGCGGATAAACTATTTTCTGAAATTATTATTCTATAGTTCTCAATCTTTTCTGCTCCCTTTGATACTAGGAATCTCCCCATCGGTTACTTCTTTATTTGTAAACCCTTTAATTACACGAAAAAATTCACAAATTTAACTATTATTTGTGAAGTATTTACATTATTTGCATATTAAGTGAATCGTTTATTTGATTAATCCATGTGTCAAGTAAAGTTTCCAAAACTTAAGTCCAAAACTTAAAAAATTGCAACAAATTGGATAGTCTCAGCTTTGGCTTAAAGGGGGAAAATAGAACATTTTAATTCTTTATATTTTTATCTCCTATTCGACCTCTATATTTACTCATCATCATTCATTTTCCCGAAACACGTCTACATCATTCGCCTCAGGGAAGTGCATGGGTAGGCATCCGGATTCCTCGGAATATCTCATTCACAATGAGTGATGCGGTAACAACTCATTCTCCACCCCCGATGCCTATCTAGGGGGTAAAAATAGAGGATGAAGAATAGGAAAGAAGGAAAAAGAAAATAAAAAATTATGAAATATTATTAATAATATTTCTTCTTAAATGTTCATCCTTTGTAACTATTCCCTTAACATTTCAAAAATAATATTGCTCTATCTTCTTCTCTCTTGTAAATTGTATGCTTTATGCACAGGGATGCTGTACCGTTCTCCGGAGCGCCTGCGCGCGCCTGATGTGCAGCTGCCACCTGCAACTGCGCAGAAAGACGACGTCTTCGCATTCGGCATGGTTTTGTTCGAGATGCACGCACGACATGCGCCCTTCGCGGAGACTGGCGTCGCTGTAGCGGATGTGATACGACGCGTTGCGGCGCCTCTACCCGGACAACCACCCTTCAGGTCATTTGTCTTTCAATTATTTTCTTCCTCACCAGACTATTAGAATACCTTGCTTGCAATCAAATAGTCATTATTTGATTCTAATTAACCCATTAACGCCCAAATTATTTTTTATCCTTAATGCGCCTAATAATCTACAGTTAGTCATAGGAGAATGCAAGATGATAAAAATGAAAACAAAATATCATTTGTACGTTTCGTTCATCTATTAATTAAGTATCTAAGCATTAAGTAGATTCATGATGCATTGAATATGCAACACGCAACACTTAAAACTTTCTTTTTACTGTAAACTGATGATAAATGATGCACTGTATTGTTATAAAACTTAATTTCCCTTTCTGATGAAAAGATATATTTTTCCACAAAATGTGGTCCTTTTCAAATCATTTTTGACAGTAATATTGCATTTTGACAGAATGTCAGAGACAGAGAATGTCCTGGACTGTTATGAAAGAGGCAGCGTAGTTCACCCTTACCTTTCCCTACGTAACCTTTCCATTGTAGCACAAGTCTAAATGCACATTTCTTTGAGATGTCAAGGAGGCATGCCGCATAGTTCGATGAACATACGTAAATCTTTCATGATGTCATCACAATTACATGAATGTTTTGACTCTTCCACAGTACAAATCAAAGTTTTAGTAGTATAATCTGGTTCCACAGGGAATCCAGGGCTTGTAACCCTATGGCTTGATTAGAATGAGCTTCCCATTTATGAATTATTTTTGCCTGTTGAGACCATAATATTTCACGACCATTACGTTGACCCAAAAATTCTGTTCAAAAATTCCAAACCGGTGAAATGAGACATAGAGGGAAAGAATTCCCAGAAATAATATGTGTTCATCAGGATCAAAAGTACAATCTCAGCAATTCTTTGATGCAGTCGCATAGTAAACTGACTCTAATAAAATATTCTTCAACTTGTCCTCATAATACAGGATCATCTTCGTTAGTTGCAATGGAGTCAAAACCTTCCGGTTTTTTCACTTTATTTTGAGTGTCGCTGGTGCCTGATATTTGCTTATTACCTAGTGTTGTGTAAACCACGCCCGATTTTTGTGAGAGGTATGTTCTCTATCGTTTATTTCGTCAAAAATGAATCAGCAAATCTCCACGCACGTAACTTATCGAACGTAACTAGTACATAAACACAGGGTTCTTTTTCATTTTGAGCGACAAAAATGCACTAGTGGAGGTCCTGGAACATCATTTTCAGTCGAATAAACTTATGCGTCATCTGGAACTCCGTCACCGTGCATTATGAAAAAAAGTGACCTCACCAATGCAAAATAGACGCAAATAAATGAGGTTTTCTCGTATATATTTTCGCGGAAAATGTTCAGAGAGAACATACACCATATCGGACCGAGGGACACAAAACAACCACCCTATGACTCTTTTCTACTTACGTCAGCTACGAGCGGCATTGCTCGTCAAGTTCTCTATACTCGAAGCACAGAGTACCCAGCAATCTATATATAGATCAGCGGTTTTTGGAAAGTGATATCTCAGGTACTATTTCGCTGAATTACTCCTATTTTGTATAGCAACAAAGAGATACATGTTTAGCAATACACAAAAGCCCAAAAATTTTAAAATGAAAAGTGTTACTAACTCAACTCACGCAAACATACAACTCTGTGCAAGGAACCTGACGAAGACTTTATTTTATTTTTTTAAGGACCAATAATCACACTAAAAACATATGGCTGATTTATAAATAGATCGCTTGGCGTTAATGGATTGATAAATTTATTATTATCAAAAAAGTAGTTTCAAATTGCGTATGATCACGTGGAGTATAGGAAACTAATTTACTCTCCAGGACCCTCCGATCAAGCACCCGGAGGCAGAGGCAGATTTAACATTTAAGCACACTCCTAAGATAAGAATAAAAGTAGTTCGGTACGTGTTGTAATATTAATAGAATACCAACAAACTTGTATTTAATAAAACACTGAGGTCGACCTCGCATCCTACTAATAAAATGTATAGAAGAAGACAGGACTTTTAAGTCAATCAGTTCAGTTCGTCTTGCGAAAGCAATTGACGATATCATCGGAAAGCTTCGGTCTGTCGTGCGCCAGCGGAATGGTGATATTATGTTGGAGGCACGTACAGACAAGCAGATCGAGAGTATTTTGGAGTTGACAGAAATTGCTGGTCTTAAAATAAAGACGTTAACACATCCTGTCCTGAACATGTGCAAAGGCGTCGTTAACCACGAAGACTTTGCACATGAATCAGATGAAGACCTCAAAGCATTCTTTGAGCCGCAAGGCGTGGTAAACGTCCACAGAGTTAAGAGGAAGGTGTTAGGAAAGTTAGTCCCCACCTCCACACTTCTGTCGTTTCACTATCCTTCTTTACCGGAATCAATATCCTACGGTTTGTACACCCTGCGAGTGCAATAATATGTACCGAATCCTCTGCGCTGCTTTAAGTGCCAGAGATTCGGTTACACAGTAGACCGGTGCAAGTCACTCTGCGAAGTGTGTTTTATTTGTGGACTGCCGTCGGACGAGTCAGAATAGTCGTCGCTTCCGTTCTGCGTGAATTGTAAGGAAAGCCATCCTTCCAATTCCAGAAACTGCGCAAAATACATTATGGAAAAAGTGTCTTTCCCGGAGGAGAGGTGACGGTGCCTTATTAAAAATCCGATAAATATCACTAAATCTTTCGCAACAGCAGTCACCGCACCAAAACCATCTACAGCTTCTTTTATCTGTCAGGTGGTTTTGGAGGACATTGTCAAACCCAAAATGTGTGATTCCGGTATTCAGGCATTATTGGATGATACCAATGTCTTAAAAGACGAATTTCTGGGGTGTAAAATCCTTATACCCACAAAGTATAAGGTATCACCCGAGCAAAACTCAGTGTATGTTTCAACATCAACTTCAACTTCATCCAACTGAAAGTGAAACAGAAGGAGAAGCAATCTCCCCGAGGACAATCTCGGAGTTGTCATCGGCGGAGAACTCGCTCCCCTCAACCCCAAATAATCGACGCTTTGAAGTCAGACTCCCATGTCGGATCTGCTTCCTCTAATCGCCGCCACTAAAGGAGCAGAAATAGCGAACTTGCTATGTCCGCAAGTGATCACTCCAGCAGTGATCACGGCGACTATCCTGGGGAGGAGACCACAGTAGGGGATAACTTTAAAGTCATGCACAGAAAAAAAATCCAAACATCGAAGGAAGAGCAGATAAACACCAGATCATGGCTATTCTTTCCTGGAATCTGAATGGCTATACCTGTTATAGGGCGAACTTAGAAGACGGCCTACGGGCACACGGTGGAGTCGCTGTACTCGTAGACGTTTCAGTCTATGCCAAAGAAGTCTCTATATCAAGCGTCTTTCAGACCGTATGTATGAGGGTGAGCTTACCATCCCTTACATTTACGGTATGTAATATTTATATCCCCCCCTGGCAGTCATTCACGAAGAAAAATATTGCCGGTCTGATGGACCAGTTGCCTTCCCCATTTCTTATCATTGGGGATTTCAATGCCTGTAACTCAATGTGGGGTTCTTCACACAACTGCCCTAAGGGTGATATTGAAAAACTGTTCGATAGCCGAGGTATAGTGCTTCTTAACACGGACCACTCCACTCACTTCTGTACAGCTTCCTAATCTTTCTCGGTGCTGGATTTAACCATCTGCAGTTCCTCTCTTTCCCCACTCTTAGATTGGACAGTTCTTTACGATTTGTATGGGAGTGACCACTCCCTGATTGTTATACATTTCAACGTCTTTTGCTCCTCGGTTTCACGCCCCTCCCATTGGATTAAAAAAAACATGATATGTTTAAACGCAACATCAATCTCTGCAATGAGCCTTTCACCAATGTGAATGATATGGCAACTCATTTCACCGACGCGGTTTTAAAAGCCGTTGAAGTTACCACTCCTATATCATCACATAATCTAAGACATTGCCCTGTTCCTTGGTGGAATTCGGATTGCGCAAAGGTGGTCAGCGCTAGAAAGAAAGTTTTAGCGCAACTTAATAAGTATCCCATTGTTGAAAATCTCATTGACTTTAAAACGTGCAGAGCCAGAGCAAAACGAACTCTTCGAGAAAGTAAGTCCCCCTCTTGGAAGGTTTACATTTTACCTTTTACATGCCGTACTCCACCATCAGTCGTATGGCAGAAAGTTCGGAATATTCAAGGTACATGGTCCTCTTTGTCCATCCCTGGTCTCAATGTCAATGGACAGTTCGAAAATTCGCCCGAAGTCATCGTTGAGGAACTTGCATCGCACAGCGAAAAAATCTCAACTCCGGTTTTTCTCCAAAGTTTTTTCAACAGATAGCTCGTGCGGAAAAGTGTTGCTTGGGTTTCTCCAATTGCAGAGACGGGGAATATGATATTCCTTTCTCTATGACGGAGCTGACCTCTGCCCTTGAGGTTTCGAAAGATAAAGCCCCCGGTCCTGATCAAATACATAATGCGATGCTAAAACATCTTCCAGAGATATGCATAAAATTACTTCTGAAGTTATTTAATTGTATTTGGAATGTATAACGTCCCTGCTCAATGGCGTAAGGCCATAATTATTCCACTTCCGTTGGAGATAAAAGATCGTTCGAAACCGTCGCACTTTCGACCGATTTCTATGACAAGCTGCGTTTGCAAATTGTTAAAAAGAATGATTAATCGTCGCCTTGTTTGGTCTCTGGAATCGCGAAACCTAACCAATATCCAACGTGGCTTTAGAAAAGAGCGGTCAACGCTAGACCACCTTGTTGCGTTGTCATCTGTCATCTCATCTGCGTTTGTATTAAGGGAACACTTGGTGGCCATCTTTTTTGACCTGGAAAAAGCTTGACACAACCTGGAGACACGGAATCCTACGCACATTGCACTCGTGGGGATTCAGAGGCTGTCTTCCTCTGTTCCTGGAGAGCTACCTATCTCAACGCTCTCTCCGCGTTCGCCTAGGTACTTATTTATCATCAAATCATCCTTTGAAAAATGGTGTCCCACAGGATTCAATCTTAAGCGTCACTCTCTTTGCCATAGCCATAAATAGCATTGCATCAGTGGTTCGAGAACCGGTACATGCGTCTCTCTTACTTGACGACTTCGTCATCTGTTGTTCGTCTAGCAGTATCTCTGTCATCGAGAGGCAACTTCAAATGGTTTTAAACCGTTTACACGTGTGGAGCATGTCTACCGGTTTTAGTTTTTATGTAACCAAGACATGCTGTATGCACTTCTGCATTAAGATATACCTTCTCCATAATGATCCAGATCTTTTCTTGGGGGTCAATGTCTTCCTTTCGTTGTCTCCGAAAAATTCCTGTGTCTCACATTCGACCCCACACGAACTTGGCGCAATCACATCCAAAAACTAAAATCCCGTTGTAATTCTTTCCTCAACCTTCTTCGTTGCTTAAGCGCATCATCATAGGGAGCAGACCGCACTTGGCTTCTTCGTCTGTATAGAAGTCTCGTTCGGTCTGTATTAGATTATGGCAGTATTGTATACGTCTCCAGATCACCGTCGACACTCAGGACTCTTAACAGTATCCATCATGCAGGAGTCCGCATTGCAACTGGTGCTCTCCGCACTAGTCGTATAGAATGCTTATTAGTAGACGCTGGTGAACCATCTCTTAACAAGAGACATGATATTCTACTTGGCTCTTACGGAGTGAAACTGATGGGGGTTTCAAATCACCCCACTCGGCAACACCTACATTCCCCGAAATTTATTTCTTCTTACGCTGCAAGACCTTCGTTACCCCGCCCAGTGGGTGTTCGTTTTAAAGAACTGCTAGAGGAAGATGTCATTACACTACCTCCCCCAATGAAATACCCACACTCTCTCACACCACCTTGGTCCTTCGTGCAACCAACCATGGACTTTCGGTTGTCTAAACTTTCAAAGCAAGACACTCCAACTGTTGAGTACCAACAGCACTTTGGAGAACTAAAAAGTCTCTATTTGGATCATATGTTCATATACACTGATGGCTCAGCAATTATTTAAAAAAATTAATAATTCCCTTGGTGCTGCTTTCCACTGCCATAGAGTCACCCGTTCTTTCCGTCTCCATTCCTTTTGCAGCGTGTACACCGCAGAAAAATTCGCAATTCTTGCGGCGCTGAAGTTCATTCAGCTATCTTCAGTGCGTGTAGTTCTCTGGAGTGACTCTATTAGTGCTCTGTGGTCACTGTCTTCACTGTACACTTCCGACACTCTTACGCTGACAATTCAAAATTTGATAAGACAGCTAGCATCTAAAAATTTTGAAATAGTCCTTTGTTGTGTTCCTGGGCACGTGGGTATTGTGGGTAATGAAGAAGCTGACGAGACAGCGAAATGGGGAACGCAGAGGGTATTCCTTGACCTTTCATCTGTTCCTACGTCAGATTCAATGGTTGCCATAAGATCATCTCTTCTTGAGACATGGCACGCCGAATGGTAAAATCGCGCCTTCAAGCTGAGGAAGGTAAAATACTCCGTTAAGACCTGGGTGTCATCATCCCGTGCGAAAAGACGTGAAGCAGTAATCTTTACATACCTTAGTATTGGCCACTGCTATCTTACCCATTGGCATCTCTTACGCTGTAAACCTCACCCGTCTGTGAAATTTGTAACACAACAGTTGCCGTGGAACATTTTCTTCTGGAGTGTCTTAAATATAGTACAAGCCGATGGCGACACACTGTACCGAACAGTTTGAACGTTATGTTGGGACAAAATGCACCGATTTTAATGCGCGTTTTTAGATTCCTTCAGGAAATTGGCCTCGGGAATAGTAACTGATCTCTCTTCGTATGTTTTTACTCAAATCCACAAACGAAACGGGGCTCCTCTCACAAGTTATCGGGAGGGTTTGGATTTAAATCTTATTTTCCCCCCTTTGTTTTGAATCTACATTTTCTCTCTCTCTCCCCCGAAATTTACTCTTTTCTTTACTTTCGGTTTTTATCATGTCTTCAGGATCTTTTTTCCTATTTTGATATATATATATATATATATATATATATATATATATATATATATATATATATATATATATATATATATATATATATATGTGTGTGTGTGTG
>NNCF01127323.1:363243-439649 GCA_002313205.1 Laupala kohalensis
GATAGGTACAACCCTGTACAAAAGTTGGTTGCCCAACAGCAAAACCAGAAGTCGAAATTACAAAGAGTTATATACGGTCTTCAGCACTAAGTAGTTTTCGATGATGACACAACTTGAAACAATGGCAATGGGGAGGGAGCAAGATGGTATCAATACAATGATTCGTCTCACAACTCCTGCCTTAAAACCTGCAAATATACTACAGAACGAGAAAAAAAATTATTTAAATACAGTAAAGTTAATTTAATAATGTTTAGGCCTAATAATTGTTCTCGTTTATTTAATGGTCTACGGTTGGAGGTCAAGTTCTGTTCACATTCTGCGTACGGTCACGTCAAGTTTTTAAATAACATTTTGGTCATCGTGTCGTGATCTTCAGGTTTTGATGTTTCCCTGTCTTGTATTTGTCAACGTCATTTAGCTACAAAGATGAAGACAGAGCTTTCTTTGCATTGTTGAAAAATACCTTATCTCAACCAACTGTTCTCACTACGCATTAACTTTCAGCTCCTGCACTTCGGCAAAGTTTAGAAACGACTAATTCGCTTCCAATTGTCTCTTGAAATAGTTGTTCATTACAGAAAAGGAAGTGCTAGAACAGTATTTACCTTTTTCCTGGTTTTTCGAGAATTATGAGGCACTGTCAAACAATCACTGCTGATCTTTATCACAGTAGAAAGTAAAATATCTACAAAATTACGCAGTGGTCTACTGACTGAGATTCAAGAGAAATGACGGTATTGACTGTACACGGTTTCTTGTAATCTAAGTCGGAACTACGCACCCAAAACCACTTGACATCATCGGTGGCTACTGCTATAAACATTTCAAATAATTGAAACATCTATGAGAAACAACATCGTTCATTACAAAAATGTACTGTCCAGTTGAAAGGATACCGGGGAGCAAAAACATTTTGTACTAATAATTACGAGTACCACAATTACGGAAGTATTAAGTTTCAATTTAAGATATTTTTACAGTTCGAGAAGATTGAGACTATTACCTAATAAGTTATTTTGAAAAAACGCAGTGTACAAAATAAAGTACATTTTAATTAACATGTGATGTATCACGGCTTTGGTGCATATGTTACCGTGAAAGACCGAAATTGGAGAATGTCGACTTTCACCGGTTCATGTCAACATTCACATAGTCACTAGGTGTATGTCCGAAATATTTGCTAAGTACCTTTATTCCTGACTTACACTGGTAAATGTCGACATTCACCATGCACTAATGGTGAATGTTAAACATGTCGGAGATTTATATTTTCTTACCAAGAATTTAAAACACACAGTACATTCTAAATGGGAAAAGAAAATAATCGCGACATAAAAAATTATGAATATATATTTTTCTCACTGTATATGACACCAAAAACTCTTTCCACCTTTACTTGTACACTGAAAGAAACCAATTTTTAATTCTTTTTTCTTTCGAGTCTCTGTGTTGATGTAAACCTGCAATGTTGTCGGTGCGTTTAAAAAACATGACTTAACATTACAAATATCGCTGACAATCGTTTCTCGAATACTTTTAAACATTAAATGATGAATACTAACAAATGGTCAGATGGTTTACCCTTTGTTCAATTTGCCAAGAACACTACATACCACGAAGGAATACGCCAAAGTCCTTATGAAGCCATGTTTGGAGTTAAACCAAAAAGAGGTATAACATTGTCTTTTTTGTCCAGCGAACAAATCGCAAATATTGAAACCGAAGAACAGCTTGAAGAAACTGTTAATACTTCTGAAAAAAATTTGGTCGGTGGTCATACCGAAAACCATATTCCAAAGAAAAATATTGAAGAGGACCTGCAATCTACAATGTCTTCACATCAAGTTCTGACTGAAAAACATACACACCAAACTATTCTTTTTAGTAGAGGACCGATAAATGCTTACGTTATTTCAAAATAGTTATACAATGAAATTTAATCAAGAAATCATTTTTTGAATTGCTTTATTGTACAATTATGGCTTCGTGAAAAAAGTCCCCTTTAAATCAGTTCAAACTGTTAACAAATGAAAATAATAATTATGAAATTAATTAATCCAATTATCTCACGGGAAAACTTAGCGGGTGGATATAATCGTCTGACGAAACACTTTTTGGACAACTCGTATTTATTTGCTGTAATTGTCAAAATAAATTTATTTGTTGTCATATAATTTTAATCATCGTTGAAACAAAATCAGTTGATTTAAAAGATGTTCATAATAATATAATCTAAAATAATATCCGTTAATTTAATACATTCTCTACGTTACGTATTGTTTAATCTCTCGTAAAACTATAATTCACCATCATCCCTTCTCTTAAATGGCAGGAGAAATACTCTCATGCCCCTCCCTCACCCTCAGTCTTTATCCAATTATTTGCTCGCGAGCTAATCTGCTGATTTGGTTCAATAAGCTCCGTGTGACCGTTAAGCCCACGAATATAGTGAAGTAGCTTGTTCCTCCAGCCGATTAGAGTAATCACAGAGAATGGACGCGATCCAAACCCAATACAGTGATTCAAAATTTGCCAATACACGACCTGGAATTTCTTTCTCGGTCAGTTGCCGACAGTGAACTGAAAATTGGTTCGCTTAAAGTTACTCTCAGTGAGGATTTATTTATCACGGTTTCAAAAATCTTCGATTATTTTCTTTGGAATGACTTAGAATTATTGAGTAAGAGTAAAATAGTACTAACATTAAAGTTATTAAAATGTATGAGAGATTAAATGACCTGTAAATAATTTACATCCATACCCCTTTGAGAAAATGTATCCCATCAAAGAGTTCGATGAAGCAAACATGAAGTATTATGGAAACCTGGGAAGTCGAGGGAAGGATATTCATTGAGTACCCATAGTTTCACATATTTTCTACTCGTTACTGTTGTCGCTCGGAATAAAATTCTCTCAACTCTGCTTCAAAATCAGCCTGGAATGACACTAAAAACAGCCAGCCTACACGTTCATCACCATTTCACGTTTGTTTCTATTGTCCTTTAATTCACATTGTGATTATTTAGATGGACTGGCATACTATGTCTCTGAGGTTATGTAGGAAATACGAGGTACGAGTATATAGTTCTCCTTCGTAAATTTTAATCAAGACCCTTCGGTTTATTTTCATTGGTGCAATAATCAACTTTGTCAATTACTGTTCGCACTTCAAGCAATATTTTGTATTTACTAGAGGGTGGGTATTTACTAGGTAAATTCCCCCCAGGGGACATACATCTAGTAAGTACGTGTTTGGCGAACACGGGGCCCCGAGCTGAGTCTGGCATTACTTCCACTTACTTGTGCCATGCTCCTTCCTTTCTCTTTCCTGACCTCCCTTGGTCACCTCTTGTTCTTTACGATCCCGGCGCTATTAAGGCTAGGGTATCTTTCATTTTCCTGATTCTTCTCTTTTTTTGTCCTACCCCTCATTTTTTGTTCCCCCTTATTCTTTGTCCCCCCCTCATTTTTGCCCCCCCTCCATTTTTGTTTTGATATATGTTGTGAGATATGTTTTGGTATGTTGTAGATCAGGAGGGTTTTTAGTGGGTAGGGTTGAATCATTCGTCGAGTCCCACACGCGGGGAGTCATGTTGGCTCTCCCTAGTGCGTAACTGCATTTTCCCTACCTGTACAAGTTTTTCGGGCTCCAATGACCTTTGATGTCGACATGAGCCGTAAAGCCCCACAAAAAAAACTAGGTAAATTGCTCAATTACGTATAATCCCTCACATTATTTCATGGAAAGTAAATAGATCAATGTCTGAAAGCGCAAGTCAAAGAAAATTTCCTTTATTTTCATTGTAAAAGCAAAAAATGTGATATTGTAGTGTGTAGTGCATAAACTTCTGTATATAGGAAAGCTCTCACAGTGCAGAACTAAGTTGTTATTATGTCCGAAATGTGACGGTTTTGATAATGATGGCATTTCTAGTTTTTCTTCCTTAAAATGTTTTCCCCTTATTAGAAAATATATAGTATCATATAAAATATTTATTATATATAATGTGTTGTAAGGATTTACATATTGTATATCTTTTTATGAAGTCTACATTGTAAGTTTTCCTACGTGTGTATCATATTATTATGGTAATAGTTATATTGTAATTTTAACCTGTTCGGCCCTAAGCCGCCATCCTGATTGAGGATTTTGCTGGGTTTTTCCTCAATCTCTTAAGGTTTCCCGGGATAGTCCCTTTCTTTGCTTTCTCAAACTTAAATGTAAACGTTGCCCCTCCCTTATTTCACTACTTCTGTATAAATGTATTTATTTTTCTTACGTGGTTAGACGGTAGAGCAAACCCTGTGGTCTGCGTCGCCACTAAATAAAGACATTATTATTATTAATCTTTAACAGACACATCATGTATAAATGCATAGAAAGTTTTTGTCACTTCTCTAATAATATTTTAGTCCTTTTTAATTCCTCGCAAAAATATTGTTGCTTGTATTTCACGTAGGCCTGCTTTGGAGCGACTGGAGAATGCCTTTGACTGTGTGCGGGAGTGTTTGAGAGACTGTTGGGCCGAGGCTCCAGAAGACCGACCTGACTTCAAATCCATCCGCACACGATTGCGACCGTTGCGAAAGGGGATGTGAGTATATTTTCATCTGCACACCTTTAATGATCCGATGCTTTTTATGTTGTGTATGAATTATTCATACATTGAAGCAGTGCTTTGTGGGGCAGAGGTGTTCGTTAACCGGCACACACCTGGCACTTCCCAAATATAGAATATTGAATTTGCAGGCTAGTTTGATTGGTATCACATTTATACTGCGAGGTATATATTTGCCGTAAATTAGTTATAACTGTAAAAATCTGGAATACCATAATGATAACTCAGTCAATAGGCTAAAATACAATAAAACCTGAATCACAGAAAGGGGTTTCTCAAATTTTAAGTGACTTACGAAGTAGCACTTACGAATGAAAGATGTTCTATCGAAATGGACTGATTTATTTTATGATTTGGAGGAAATATATCGAGTTGATAATAGATACTTTCTGATTGCGTGATTCGAACTCTATGCGATGATGGCAGCATTAATATGCACTCTTTTACACTACTCATGCAAAGTTCACGATTTTTCAATTCAAAGTTTTCTAATGCACATTCAGGACCGAATTGGGGGAGGGGGTGAATTTGATGGTTGAAAGTTTTATTAAGGGTAATAAGCTTTTTCAGCCTTTAAGTATAATAGGGAAGGCGGAGACGAAACTATGTTTTTGTGCTCAAAAGGATGAGAATGCAGAACACATACTATGGAATCGCCGTTCATACGATGAGGAAAAGAGGGAGTACATTATCGAGTTGATGAGGTATGAACAAGCAATAAGAGCAGATGATATCCTCCCATAGTTGTATACCCATTGTGAGGAATACACAACTAAGACCTGTACACTTCGTGATTTAATAAAAGGAGATGTGTAACCAAGCCTAAAAGCTCTCCGTGGTGGGGACACACCTACCAAAGAGTTGGAGTTCAACTTGGAAGAAAAGGAGGAAATCCATATAATGACGTCGTTTGAAACATGGGTTTAAAAAAAAATTGAAGTAATGGTAGAGGTTTTTATAGTATGTAGAGTAATTGTACATTATGTCTAGTGATTATCAACAATAAAAAAATGTCATCATCAGTGCTATGACTGTGAATGGAGATTTAGTGGTATGCAATACACAAAACATATTTTCAGTTTAAGTATTTACGATTGAGATACATGATGATGTAATTCTATAAAAAAGGATTTTTTTCTTGTTAGACAATATTTTTTTGCTCCTTCGGCAGACTACAAATGTTATTTTTGAAGTCATTTAGCAAACACGATTAAAAATGTATTAAAGAGATGGTTTACTTATCTTTTAATAGATACCTCATAAATTATGAAATATTATGACGTAAGAGATACATTAAAAATGGTTTAATATTTATAAATAACCCTTTATATCCTAATTGGTCCAGAATACTTCAACGCACAATTTCCAAATGGATAGACCTTGGCCTCTACGTTTTCAAAATCTATCTCTCGCACAATGTCAATAATTATATGAGTGCATACAGTTAATAGGATTTCAGAAAACTCCGGAGAATATTCGGAATTTGTTTCGTAATTTTTGAACATACATTTCAAATGTAAAAAGTCATTTATAGCATGTGATGCAAGTTTTGAATAATATTGTCAGAAAGTTCGTAAATCTCAATTCTTTCGTGCAATCATAATTTAGTAATAAGCATAAAATTGTTTTTGGTTCCTATGGAAAAGTCTCTACCATGGGCATTATTAATTCCAAAACACAAAACAAAAATTATATGATGAACATTATTTACCATAATGAAAACCTTTATCATCAAATTTTACTCACTAATAACATATAAAACGAGGTTTTAAATGTATCTTTTTTTAGTGAAACGCGTAATTTAGAAAATTGTAAAACCTTTAGATTGATTTATCAGTTATATCTAAAAATAAATAATAAAATCTTTTCATTTCCTTTTATCATGTTGAAAAAAAAGGATCTCATTAGATATGAATAATAAACAATGGACCGAAGAAAGGGGTTGAAATCATGCCGTTGTGTTTACAGGAAGCCGAACATATTTGACAATATGATGTCCATGATGGAGAAATATGCAAACAACCTTGAAGCTCTAGTAGACGAAAGAACGGATCAACTAGCAGAAGAGAAACAGAAGACTGGTAAGACATAAACAATAATTTAAATTGACACATAGAATTTTGAGACTAGTCAATAAAGAAAAATATTCATAAGATTTATGGATATAACTTAAAGCTATGATTAGTTATAGTATGTATTGAATGTTGTAGGTATTGAATATTTAACAGAAATCTTGTTTTAATAAATTGTGTTATTTGTTTATGTCACTTTTAATGTTTAACTCGATCAGAGTTGTAACTGCTTTGGTAAATTCAGAATGCTATCATACTTTAGTGAACTAAACGAAATAAAAATATTTTTCATTATTGGCAGAAGAAACAAAATGTCTAACTAGCAGTATCTTATTTATTAGAGATTAGATAATACTCGCGTTAAAATTTAACAATAAATTTTGATATAGTGTATATTATTTACCAATAGCATTTAGATGATCAATGAAAAAACTTATCAAATTTACATCGATGAAGTTATATTAAGATTCTTGTCTTGACAGTTGATATATATTGTTTTGGGTTTTGAATAAATAAAAGGCGTTAATTCAAAATTCTAAAAGAGATTTAGAGTTCATATTTAATGAGTATTAAAAAAGAATAGGCTTGGGATTCCCAAAGTGTGTGCCGCAGCACCCTTGGGTGCCGCGTAGCGGCCTCCAATCTAATCTATAGACTAGGAGCGTGAGGAAGGTGGAGATAGCCGAAACTATGCTTGCGCTCGCAGCGGATTTCTAGAGAAAGCGTCGGTGGACAATTTGTTGGTGATTACGTACGTAAACATAGGTTATTGGGTTTGTTCAGCTGTTAACGGTGGAAATAAGTGAGAAAATAGCCCAAATTCGATAAGTTACTAATAATACAACTCATATGTTCAAAATGAATTTAATATTCTCACAGCAAGAGAAATGGACTGTTGCTGTGAGAATATTAAAATAAGTAGGAAGCAGACATAACTTATCACTTCAATAAATAACTTTGGAGTTGATAGATCATTTCGTATTGGCTAAATTCGTATTTATGCAATCCAACAATAATATTAAATTATAATATCTAATAATACGTTTATGTATTCATGGAAAGAAATTTTACAGAATAAAAGCAGCTAATTATACTGGGTAGTGGTGAAGTGTTATAAACCTTATAATCAATTGAGTTATTAAGAGGCGTTTCATTGTTGACATTCTGACTGTTCAGATCGTCTGAATATTCGGGCAGGTACTCCCGTCGTCAGTTATCTCACCAGTTCTCGCTGTGCATGTGGTGTTCTATGAAAGCTGTATAGATATTTTCATAAAAATGGATAGACTTTTGATGAAGAAACACGATAATGCAAGTACTAATAAAGATCATGCATCGACGTGAACGTGAGTGAAAAGAAGCGGAAATGCTGCAAATACGAAGGCAGCTACTTGGATTTTGGCTTCATTTCAATAGAAATCAGCGATAAAGAGAGTCCAAGTAAATTGAGGCGGCACCTTTAAACAACGCATCCCAGCATGGTCGATAAACCACTTGAATATTTTAGAAGAAAAATGAAAGATTTGCACCAGAAAAAGAAACTTTTCACTAAGCAAGCACCAGTGCCATGAAATGCCTTGTTGGCATCATTCAAGGTGGCATATAGAGTAGCGGAGTGCAAAATGCTCACACTATTGCTGAGGAATTAATTCTTCTGACTGCTGTGGACATGAATAATATAATGATAAGAGAAAATGCGGGGAAACGTCTGGCGAATATTCCTTAGTCGAACAACACCATCAATCGAAGAATCCAACACATGGCTCAGGATCTCAACGATCAATTCATAGAAAAAAATTATAGAATATATAGAATGAATTTGGACTCCAACTGGGTGAGGCCACAGACCGCAATAAGGATGCACCTATCATTAGCTATATTCGTTTTATTGATGGTTGTACTGTTGTTGAAGACCTTCTGTTTTGTAAAAGCATTACTGGAAGAGCAAGGACTGGAGATATGTTCGATATCTTTGACACGATTATGACAGAAAATGTTTTGGGTTGGACAAAGTCTGTGCACTGATGGTGGCTGATCAATGTCTGGTCAAGACGGAGGACTACAGGCGCTGATTCGTCGCAAAGCCCCGAACTTGTTTGTGGACCCACTACATCATTCACAGAGAAGTACTTGCATCGAAGTTGCTGAGTCTTCCACAGAATCTCGTCCTAGAATGTTTGATAAATGTTGTAAACTATACAAAAAGTAGATCACTTAAAGCCAGATTGCTCAAAAAACTGCAAGGATTTGGGGGCTGAGCACACGTCCCTTATAGACTACTGCAGCTCGCGTTGGCTCTCACTGTACTATCTCTAACTTTTGAACTTCGACAAGAAATTTACAATTTCTTGAAGAAAATGATCCTGTGAACGCTGTCAATTTCGCGGATCCATACTTGTGCGACATATTCGAAAAAATGAATGCATTGAATGTTTCTCTTCAGAACCGTAACATTCATATATTGAAGCTTGAAGAAAGGATTTCAGCAATCAAGATAAAACTACAGATGTGGAAAAGGAAAATGAATGATAATGGAGGCAAAGATGGTTTTCCTGTATTGCAGCAGTACATGGTCTGTAGTGGAGATAAGGTTTCACGTAGTATACTGACACTCTTCACAGAGCACCAGTCACAACTAGCTGACTGATTCGTACAGTACTTCCCAGAAAACCAAACCAAGAAGTTTGCGTGAATCTAAGATACATTCCATATTGATGCTCCAGAAGAATTCACTTCACAAGAAGAAGAAAATCTGGTTGAGCTATCAAGTGACAAAAACCTGAAACCTAAATTCTCTTGTTTGGATTTGACGGAGTTTTGGATATCTATAAAAATGTGTATCCCATTTTAAGTGCAAAAGCGATGAGGGTTCCCATTCCCTTTAAGACTTTATATATGTGCGAAGTTGGATTTTCAGCAGTTGCTGTTATAAAGAGCAAATATCGTTATAAATTAATGTCGAAACAGAAGTGAGAGAAGCTGTATCAAGCTTTGTTCCGCGATTTGAACAATTATGCAGTGAGCAGCATGCTCACCCGTCAAACAGAAACAAAACGCACATATACCAAGATCAGTTGTAAGGTTATTGTTTAATTAAATAAATTGTATTAATAAGTTTTCCTATCGATTACTATTAAAGTACTTGCATGAATTTTAAATACGAATTGTATTAATTATGTTTATGTCCTTACAATTTCTCTAAATTTCTCCTTCACAGTTGTACATACCTGGTACCACATAGACATTGTATGACGAGGGTGCCGTGAGAAAATTCTAATTCTCTTAAGGGTGTCACGACTTAGATAAGTTTGGGAACCCCTGGAGAAGATTATTTTCAGGCGTGTAAACAACATGGTGTACTACTTGCACTATATTTAACGAACTCAATGATGTATAAACTCGGTTTATGAATGAAAATTTTGTTCCATTCAAGATTTAAAATTCGATCTCTGGAATTTTCAATATTTCACATTCTGATGGGGAAACGAAACAAAAATATTAAGAAATAATGCCGATTGACTGACTTGTACATCAAAGCAGAAAAAAAATTCAAGGGATGTCTCTTTTGAACTAAGGAGAATCAGGTAGGATTTTTGTGTAATTTCGCTTTGAAAGGGATGACTTAGGATAAAATGTTTCTATCTACAATTTAGCGTCGCGAATTTAGATATCATCGACGTTTTGGTATATAAACGTGCAACTTTTGTCAACACTTAATTATAGCTAAATGTACACAACATCACAACCTGTGCAAAGCCAGGTAGAGCAAACTGATATTTAATAACATTAAAGTTATAATTTAAAAAATAAAATTCCAGTACGAAAAAAAATAAAATAAATAAAGCTACAAAGTGTCTATAAAAAGGTTAAAATTAAAAACGTTAAAATCTGTTAAATTCTTCTTAAAATTCAGTGTTTACCTATACCTGGTAGCAGTGGTGGATCTACGGGGGGGGGGGGGNCCCCCCAACTAAACCTGAACTCGTACCAGAAAAAATTGAAGTTGATAAATGACATACTTTGTAGAAGTGTTACCAGATTAATAATTGTTATTAATAATACCAGATTAATAAAATAATAAAGTTATATTAATAAAACTAATAATACCATGATAATAAATTTAACAATACCAGACTTAATTGTTTATTATTTATTTGATGCATTTCATTTAAGGTAATAATTATAAAATTTGTGTTAAAACCATAATTTTTAAACAAGAATGTTCCCCGGTTAGCCCCTTCTTGATTACGGTCCAGATCCGCCACTACCTGTTAGCAGACACAGCTTAAGTAGTTTTAAAATATGAAATAAGAACATAATATTATGAAAGACAAACCCCAATTTAATAAAAAAGACCTTATATTTAACACATACAAGTAGTCGGAGGTCACCACCGTAGTTCAAATTTCGTGGATTGAGTGATCGTCAATATCGGCCCAATAGACACGACGCCACAGTGGAGCATCTATATTTACAAACTTAGGCTGTTGAATATATTACCTTTCCCTTGCTTCGCCATTGTCGGGAATTAAAAGAGATCCAGTCTCCTTTAATTCGTTTTTCACTTGTGTAGAGGCCTGACCAACGGTGCATAGTTAATACTCTAGTTGCAATCTTCCACCTACCATCGTGAAATAACCCAACTTGAAGAATATTTTGCCAAAAGTCATTCATATCTCAGATTTTTTTTCAAATATCGCTTACTTATTTGCATTATTTATCTAATAATCATTTAGTCGTTAATGCAACTAGAAATTCGTTAACAGTAAATTCCAGTGTATAGTATGCACAGCCCACAGCAAACAAGGGCACATTTAACGGCGCAAAAAATGGCGCTTCAATCACGCCAATATAATATAATAAATCTATAAATATTGTATTTCTTTTGATGTATGTGTAAATAAAACCCATTTTGATTTGATTTGATTTGGTTGTTCTGTAGAGGCGCTGTTGTTCGAGATGTTGCCGCGGTTGGTGGCAGAGCAGTTGCGACGGGGCCATAAGGTATTGCCCGAGAGCTTCGAATGCGTCACCATCTACTTCAGCGACATCGTCGGCTTCACAGCGCTATCTGCCGAAAGCACGCCGCTCCAGGTGAGTCATAGCGATGGTGCTGTGCTCTACGTGTCCAAAATCATGTAGATAAAATACCGAAGACTTCGTGAAACAAACGTTGTAGGTCATGAGTTTGATTCAAAAAAAAAAAAAAAGGATATGCATGTGAGTGACATTGGTTCTTCTTTCACTTATTACCTCCCATTAAATTAATATAGCATTGTCAAAAAGCAGTTACAAACTGCGTATGACCACATGAACCTTAACTCCTTTTCCCTTGTCTGTAGGGGTCGGAGATGAGCATGATGTCTCTTTTTGATGTAGAGGGGTAATAACAAGGGTGCCGGATACCCTTCCTGTCGCACCTCCTAGGCAGGTGACGAATGAATGACAAGAGGGTGAATGATGATGAGTGATTGTTGTGGTGGAATGATAGGCAAGGGAAACGGGAGTAGCCCGAGAAAACCTGCCGCGAACCCCGCTTGGTCCACCACCGCGAATTCTACTTATAAGACCGGGTTTGAACCTGCATCACCAAAGTTAGAAGGCACTACGCCACGGGTCGTCCTGCGTATGACCAGAGAAAAACAAATTTACTCTCCGGAAACTAATATGGGACTAATGAATTCCGATCACGACCCCTATGGTAAAACCGTAATTAATACATCTGCTGCCCAAAGCGAAGTCATGACATGTGTCGCAGCCTAAAAGAACAAATAAATCAGCTGCTCGTTAGAATTTCTACGTGGATTATAAAAGAAGGATTTTTTAACAAATATATATTATCAATTAATTATTCTCATAATAAACCGTAACTTAAAATCACTCAAAAGTGAAGATCAATAAAAATGCTGCGTTCAAATGCTGCTGCCAATAGACACTTTTCATGATTTACTACCACCAACATCCAGAAAACCCATTCACAGTAATTAAATATTATTATAATCAGCGGCATCAACAATTTTTGTAAGCAAAGAAACGTACAATGTTGGTAAACATGTCAGTTAACCTCATGAGAACTCGGGAAGGGAAAAAGGGAGTTTTGTTCCTTTTCTTTTCATGACTGGCCGTTTGACGTCGTTTGATTTGTTGCTGTACGTCTCAAATATGTTCATCAAATTAACGTACAGTTTAAGAGGAGATGAATGACGAGTGAAAACTCCCTCTTTATTTTACTAATTCTATCTCAACCCTTTTTCCTTTTATGTCTTGATAAGCACACGAAATTTCATCAAAAGCATGTCTAAGAAAGATTGCTGGAACTTATTGCATCATATAAGACCTCATTTAACACAGGAAACGAATTAGAACATTAGGGTACTGACTGGCTAGTCTATACTTACCTTGTTCGATAGTTCCAAAAACATACATTTTTAAGAGGAGAAAGGAACTGCTTTTCTGACAGATAATTTATAATAATTCTTATTATAAATTTTCTATTATAATAATAATCTGTTATAATAATAATTACTATTATTATTATTATCATCAGACGATTAATAAATGAGTTGAGCGTATACAATCACATAGGATCACCTAGCGCATTGACAGGAATGAAATAATTAACGGTTTATATCCTGCATTAAACCATTGATATTTGGTTAGCAAACGCATATTACTTGATATATTGTGAAAGATATGGTTCGATACTCTTTCCTCGTTCATATTGCCATAAAATTAGATATTTACATTACTTATTGACGCCTCATTTTTCTCGTCTAAGACTGACGGATAAAATGAAATTTGAACGAGAGTTGTACACTACTGATAACATAAAAGGGTCCATTTAGTTTTCTAAGTCCCACACTCTGACCAGTTTTGGATCTGTTAGGTTTGCAACGGATCTCTCCTTTTGCTTTCACTTCGAGAGGGGAAGTTTCGTTCGACCAATCGTAGGTCTATTTGAAACGGCGCCTATATTCGGAAGACATTGAGCGGCGGCTAAATCGTAACGAGATAAAATGTTTCATTACACTGCTATTAAAGAAATATTTTGTATTTTTTTATTATACACATTTTGGACTTCTATAACAAAAATATTCTGTATATTCTTGACTTCAATAAACTTTACCATTCTCTATATTTAAACGACATCTCGAGATTCGTTGTCTCGCAAGGTCTTCATAGGCAATGTAAACGATATTAGAGTTTCTGTAAAAAACGTTTGCGTAATACTGTGATAAAATATAGTTTTTAACAGAATTTGAATATAATTGCAAGATATCGTATGGAATTGGTATAATTCGAATCACAAATTACTTATAAATATTCCTATAATTTCTTATATTTATACAGTGAAGTAAAGAAATCAAATCTCATTGCCTACAAATGATGTGTATTGTCGAAAGTAATTTCACATAATTTGCGATTCTCTTAAGTTTTTCATATATGTGAAAAGGAATTAAATAAATATAGAAAACGTTTGTCTCAAATATGAACTAATAACACAAAAGTTTAATTCTCGAGTTATAAATAATATAAAACTACTTAAGGAACAAATAAATTACATCTTCTAGTGACATATTTATCCACGATATAACAATTTGGTAGTAATCGTGCAACCTAAAAAAATAATCAGAGATCAATAATATGAAAACCTCGTTGACGAATTTCTTTTTCAATTGAAATACTTTATATATTCTACATACTTAACTCACTCCTTATTTATAATGTTAGTATCGATATTCAGTATTATTTATTGATTTCCAGAGCAGGGAACGAACATTGTCATTTAGAAACATTCTTTGCGGGTATATAACTTTTTACGAAGCAACATGGATGTTACATTTGTGAAGATAAACGTATTAGTCAGACATTCAGTATAATATTTACAGTAAATTTAAATCGAGCGAGGCAGTTAACAAGGTCTTATTTAGTTTTATATGTTAAGTTATTGTAACTTGTAGTTCCCCGTATTCCTGATTCAGTGTCATATTCTAAGGACTTGTTATTTTAAATCTAGAAATCTTCTCCAATTAACGTAACATTTTGCCGTCAATTCAACAGAGAATTTCATATGTTCAGAAAGTGTTCAACAAATATGGGAGATTATACAAAATATGTTTTTTCATTGTAATATTTATGTTACTTATGCATAATATCTTAATGGCGTTCTACTTTTTACTGGCTGTAAAATTAGAAATTTAGATCGCCGAAATTTTCCTCTCGGACGTACGACGAATATACACTGAAATATGACACGTAATTTCGTTTAACAAATAGAAGAAACTTTTATATTTGATTGTCAAATGATAGAGCAGGAACAACGAAGAGATTTCTAATGAAACACGGGGAGAGGAATACATTTTTGTTTTATGTTAGTGTAAAATGCATTATGACTCTAAAAGGCTAAACCTTCACAACATCTAGGGTTTTCTTTTTTCCTTTTTAATGTTTGTAGAAAAAATAAATTTATCTACAACAATGTAGTGTAATTAGAAAAAATACAAAATAAGAATACAGGGACCCTGAAGATGATTCTAAACTAGCATCAGAACACTGACCACGCACGATTAAATTGCAATACACTGTTTAACAAAAAAGAAAGTAATTGATTGTTTATAATAAAATTGCATAATTAATAGAGCATATACCTTTTTCCTTAGTAAATATTGTTCTCCAAATCTATAATGTTGTAAATTTAGATGCGATATGAATAAATATTTATTGAAAATATAGTTTGGATATACATTAGACCCGTCTCCTACTCAATATTTTTATTAAAATAAAGTTTTAATACTTAGGGTATAATTACGAACTCGTGAATTTCTTTTAGTATCATTGTTTTCTTTAAATATAAATTGTTTGCTTTTAAATTCAATATAAAATTTTTTTGCACTCTTTATTGAAATTTTGAAGAACTTTTCTAAATTCTTCGCAAAATAGATCATTGAACACCTTCATTTACACATGAAGAAACTAAAATTTCGAAACTTAAAGAGCATGAATAGAAATTATTTTATAGAAACTTTGTCGTCTCGTCGGCAACTTTGCTAAGATGAACTTTGGCCTGTCACGTTGCCATGTATGTTGTAATGCTACGTTACCGAATTGACAATAGCTCAGCGTATGTATTAAGATTTTCCTAAGCAATATGAGAGCATAAATTAAGGTTTCGTTCATTACAGCTCCCAAACAGATATTACGAGCTGAATTGTGGTATAAACCATTTTCAAAAATCAGTTCACACTAGAATTCGAACCCACGTTGTGACAGAACAATAATAGAAGTACTTTAGTGTTCTCATCTAATTACACTTTTGCTGGAAGAGATAAAATGTCTGTTGAAAAATTCGAACAAATAAATAGCCACTCAAGTTTGCGTGTTTTTGACGGTTTGACAATGAATGACATTCTTTTTTTCTTGAATTGCCTCTTGCAACACCGCGGGATTTAAGATTTAACAGATTTATAAATAATATAATTAATTGAGTTGAGAGTGCAATTAAATTTTTTTTATTTGATACCAGAACTTTGTATTATTTGTAATAACATAAAATAATAGTTATTTTAGGTTGCACGATTACTACCAAATTGTTATATCGTGGATATATATGTCACTAGAAGATGTAATTTATTTATTCCTTAAGTAGTTTTATATTATTTATAACTCGAGAATTAAACTTTTGTGTTATTAGTTCATATTTGAGACAAACGTTTTCTATATTTATTTAATTCCTTTTCACATACATGAAAAACTTAAGAGAATCGCAAATTATGTGAAATTACTTTCGACAATACACATCACTTGTAGGCAATGAGATTTGATTTCTTTACTTCACTGTATAAATATAAGAAATTGTGGGAATATTTATAAGTATTTTGTGATTCGAATTATACCAATTCCATACGATATCTTGCAATTATATTAAAATTCTGTTAAAAACTATATTTTATCACAGTATTACGCAAACGTTTTTTACAGAAACTCTTTTATATTTTACATTGCCTATGAAGACCTTGCGAATCTCGAGATGTCGTTTAAATATAGAGAATGGTAAAGTTTATTGAAGTCAAGAATATACAGAATATTTTTGTTATAGAAGTCCAAAATGTGTATAATAAAAAAATACAAAATATTTCTTTAATAGCGGTGTAATGAAACATTTTATCTNTCTTCCGAATATAGGCGCCGTTTCAAATAGACCTACGATTGGTCGAACGAAACTTCCCCTCTCGAAGTGAAAGCAAAAGGAGAGATCCGTTGCAAACCTAACAGATCCAAAACTGGTCAGAACGTGGGACTTAGAAAACTAAATGGACCCTTTTATGTTATCAGTAGTGTACGACGTCCCATTGCTGAATGAGTCGAGCTCATGAACTTCTTCCTTCACTTATCTCTCATCTTAATTGAGACTTGAATACTTAGCTGAGCTGCCATCTCAATAATAGGATGTTGTAGAAACTCTATACGAATGTCCTTTTATTCGTAACCGTAGATGAGAAAAATGGGATCTATTATTCTGCTATGATAAGTTGTAGACAAGAGCTCTTCTTGTGAAACTGTTTTCAAAGAATGGCGGAAACAGTGCCTGAAACTCTCTTAAGGTAGTATCAGACGTTAAATGGTACGAGGAAAAATACTCTGTTCCTATTACTGTCAAAGGTCTACTGACAATGATTCAAAGTAGGAAGAGGCAAGTTTATTTGACATGAAAGGTGACAGAGGAAGGAAAGTAATTGAATCAACGTCTGTATAAGAGGTGACTGCAACATTGTTAGAATCGACGTGCAGGCTTTGGGAACGTGTTTTTCGCGGGTATTTTATCTGACTTGATGTAGATGGATTCGGTATTACTATACTTGTAGTTGCAACTACTCCAGATGCGTAGAATGATATGCACCTTGGGGACAAATTATTTTTTTGAAATGTTCAGCACTAATGACAAAGTTTGAAGTTCTTTGTGGCACCAGACAAATTCTCCATGGTCCACTAACATTCAAATCATATTACAGGTTAAATAAATAAATGGCTTTATTAGTGGCGAGACTCATACGAAGGTTTGCTCTTCTGCTTAATAACTTTGAAATCATTTACAATTCTTTACAAAATTAGTTTAAATGGATATATTATATTAACTACTTGGGAAAACAGTAAGGTCACTCTCGGTATTGAATCTCAAGCGATTGAGGGCAACCCAGCAAAATCCCCAATCGGGATGGCGGCTTTATGTCTAACATTACAAATAATACATAAAATTATATAACATAAAAAATGTATTTATAACTGACGTAGTATCTGTAAAAAAAGAAACCATATAGAAAAGGAAATGATAGGATGTAGAGAAAAAAATTAATATAGCATAACAAAAACTCGTGAGACATTACGAACAAAAATATGTATCTACAAAAATATTTACGTTGCAGTTTAGATATATTTCATCTATACACTGGATAAAATTACGCATATCTATACGATAAAATTAGTCCCGTTCATAATACGTAGGACATCTATAAATTTCAATAAATTAAAGGGCTTTTTAGTTTTAATATTGTTATTTTGCTGAGTGATTAACTTATTTTTCAATTTATTATCTGTAAACTATTAAAGAATAACCTTAAAATTTAACTTGAAAAATTTATTTAAAACTTTTATTTTTAATTCAAGAGAGATATACAAAATATATTGGATACGAAAACTTAAAACATCCATATTTTATAAATTCATCATTTTTTATTCAGGTGGTAGACCTTCTCAACGATTTGTATACCATGTTCGACAAAACTGTTGGATCCTATGACGTATACAAAGTGGAGACAATTGGTGATGCGTATATGGTGGTGAGTATTAACCCTTTAGCACAAATTGCTACGTGGATTAAGCATTTTATTTTGTTTTTTCTTGGGGCTTTAGGGTTCGTCAAGGTCCATTTTAAAATTCAGTATCGTAGAATGTAAATAATGGTTACTATTCCACAAGTCACATTGATAGTGATTTTATAGTCCCTCAGTTCCTTCAATGTATTGTATTATAAAATATTGTTAATTATTGTAATACCATCCTGATTACTTACAATAAAAATATTTGAAGTATTTAAAAAGTAACATGTACCTTGGTCATTCTCAAAATTTACAATCGTAGGTGTTTTTAACACAAATTTTTATATTGAAACATTTAGAATAATACAAATGAACAAATATGTTTATTGAAGGAGAGAAGATAGTTTTCATTGAATTTATTAAAAAATGGAAAATTATCTTTTTTGAAAATAAAATGTTTGCATGAAACGAGACGGTATGTGAAATATTCATTTCTTTGTAGTTTCTCGTAAGAATGCGTACGATCATACTCAGATTCGTCTTAAAATCGTTCAAATGCAATGGAAGTTTCCGTACACTAGAGATAGCTTCTTGAATGCTGCGCAGGTGAGTGGCCTTCCACTACGCAATGGTGATCAGCATGCAGCAGAGATCGCTTCCATGGCGTTGGATTTGCTAGAGGGTGTGCAGCGATTTCGTGTTCGCCATCGACCTCACGATAGTCTGCGGCTGCGCATCGGCATTCATTCTGGTCAGTATTCTATCGCACTCTGTACTTCTTACACTTTCCTGTTCTTCGCATAACAAGTGGCGGATTTAGGAAGAGGAGAGTTTCCCAACTCATGTCCCCCCCTCCCCCCCCCAAAAAAAAAGTTCGAAAATTGTTTAATTTTTATTTAAAAAATAATTTTGTTTTGTACATCGGCACATTATTCACGCTGGGTAGGAAAATTACTTTCTACAAGGATCGTAAACTGTATCATTTTCCTCAACCTCAGGTCCCCTGGAAATCCAAGCCCATCCCCCAAATCCCGGAACCACCAGAGCACGTGACTAAATTTTTGCTCTTACTGCGAGCATTAATAACCAATCAAAGAACATAAAAACAATATTTTAAATTAAAATATTATGGAGATAAATTCAGGATTTTAGTTTAGACCTATATAAGACAATTAATTAGTACTTAATCTGGATGTTAAATTGATCACCACTAGAGTGATACTCGAATCACTTAATGTGACAAAAATGCACTTTGAATTTGGAGTGAATCTCTTCTGGAAGTTTAATGAGATAAAAGCTCACGATGATACTATGTTATTTCAACCAACAACTTGCGTTTCAACTGTTGCGTAACTTCCGTCAAAAGTGACAAGCATTATTTTCATACATTCTATTATCTGAACACAACATTAAGATATCCCACGGAGAGATTTCCAGTCGTAATGACGTTGTTGCATCGTCGTCAAAGTCATGCCAACGTTGATTTAAAATTGGAGAACGACATCGTCACTCAACGTATTAGAAAACCTTAACGTCTCCATGAAATATTAAACCATGAATCGGACCGGTCTTACTTAAGTTTCCTTCCCACTATCAAATTATACATATTATTGCTCATATTGTGAAAATATGCTTAGTTTCGAAAATCAGTTCTTAAGATTGTAATCCTTGTCTCATTTAGTTAAATAAATGTTTATTGAACAATACTTTCCGTTGACTTCCTGTGTTGCACTTTTTCCATGTCATGATCTCGTTCGTTGTATCTAACAATTCATTCTCCTGGAGTTGATCTACTGATAAAGTAACTAGTTGATCATTTGATAACATACTAGTTACTTTATCTAACCAGAATGAAAAAAGAACTGAAGATGAAAAGAACACTCTGACTTACCTTCATGTCTCATGATGATATGAATGACAAATGTTTGCTTTTCCTCTGATCTCAAATTTTTTGTTCCTGAGTATCCCTCTACATTTCTCAAAATTGAAACTCCTTTTCCATAATTCTCCTGTCAGAAACTAAAAATTATATTTGTGTCAACGTAGGTCCTGTTTGTGCTGGAGTGGTTGGTTTGAAGATGCCACGGTACTGCCTTTTCGGAGACACGGTGAATACCGCTTCAAGAATGGAGTCCACTGGGTTGCGTAAGTAAATGGCATGTCAGTGAAATTATATTACCATTTGTAGCTGCGTCAATATCTATGATAACGCGTGTAGTCAGCATAACGTTATGGAAACATAGAAAAAGATGTTAATATTCAAAAGTACTTTCTAAAATTGTCATTTTCCCTTTACCTCAATGTGCATGAGAAGATGTACCTTCCTTCTAATCGACAACACTAAGACTCACCAACTCCTATTACTACACACAAGATTGGATTATACACTTTTTTAAATTCAAAGTGGGATTTATTTACGCAGTTAAAAATACAGTGGGTGTTAAAATTATTATTTTGGCTGGGCTGAGGTTCCTTTCGTCACCAAATAAACCCTGGATTATTGAAAAGTTCACAATAAAATATAAGATAATTTAAAATGAAAAATATATTGGGCTAGTAAAATTTCGGTATTTTATACTCATCATGTCAATAAAAGTAGGGCTCTGGATATTTTTAAAAAAATAATGAGTAGAAGTATTTTGACCTTGTGGTTGGAAGTTGTGGTTGTTGGTATATCGACCTATTGTTTGGAGCACAATTACCTCCCATCTTGTGCCGAAACTATAAAATGTAAGATCTGTTCACCGAAAACTTCATGAGCAAAACCCAATACACTGAGTGACACCTTTTTTTACCTTTTGTTTTGCAGTATATCCATAAAACATTGTATTTTAAAATATAAATGTTTTTTTGAAGGACGTATGTTGAGGTTTGTACTGATAATGATCATTCATGCTTTGCAACTAATTACCTTTGTTTATTGGTATAATAGAAGTATGATGATTATACATCGTCGTAATTTGAAATAATTTTCTATATTTGAAAGTAAAAAGTAATTTGCCTCATTATTTCCCACATATATCTGTTCTTACATATTAGAACTTTTAGTTCTAAATTATTAAATGTAGAACTAAATAAGATAGTTCAAAATTATTCCTTGTTATCCGAAAATGCTTAGCATCTTAGAAAATGTCTTTCTTTGTAAAGTATTACATGGGTAATAATATTCATAACAAATTGAAATTTCCGATGTCATAGAATTCAGTAATTTTTTTTAAAAAGTAAAACTTATTTTGTTGAGTTTGGGTTAGTTTTTAAAGTCGTAAAGGAGACGAAATGATAGTGCATTGACCGATTTTACGCTTCTGCAATGATCAAACGCGAAATTATTATAGTTGTACACTACTAATAACATAAAAGGACCCATTTATGTTTCTAAGTCCCACGCCAGTTTTGGATCTGTTAGGTTTGCAACGGATCTCTCCTTTTGCTTTCACTTCGAGAGGGGAAGTTTCGTTCGACCAATCGTAGGTCTATTTGAAACGGCGCCTATATTCGGAAGACATTGAGCGGCGGCTAAATCGTAACGAGATAAAATGTTTCATTACACCGCTATTAAAGAAATATTTTGTATTTTTTTATTATACACATTTTGGACTTCTATAACAAAAATATTCTGTATATTCTTGACTTCAATAAACTTTACCATTCTCTATATTTAAACGACATCTCGAGATTCGTTGTCTCGCAAGGTCTTCATAGGCAATGTAAATGATATTAGAGTTTCTGTAAAAAACCTTTTCCTAATACTGTGATAAAATATAGTTTTTAACAGAATTTTAATATAATTGCCAGATATCGTATGGAATTGGTATAATTCGAATCACAAATTACTTATAAATATTCCTACAATTTTTTCTATTTATACAGTGAAGTAAAAAAATCAAATCGCATTGCCTACAAGTGATGTGTATTGTCGAAAGTAATTTCACATAATTTGCGATTCTCTTAAGTTTTTCATGTATGTGAAAAGGAATTAAATAAATATAGAAAACGTTTGTCTCAAATATGAACTAATAACACAAAAGTTTAATTCTCGAGTTATAAATATTATAAAACTACATAAGGAATAAATAAATTACATCTTCTAGTGACATATATATCCACGATATAATAATTTGGTAGTAATCGTGCAACCTAAAAAAATAATCATAGATCAATAATATGAAAACCTCGTTTCAGATATGAAAAAATAAAAAAAGACAAACCCCTTTTATTTATTCCAATCAAATTAAAATGTATTAACTCATATTTATACCATAGGTTCTTTTCTTTATCTTTCTTCCTATTCCTTTCTTTCACTCTTTCTTTCTCTCACTTTTCTCTATCGTTGTTTTACTTTCTCTCTCTATCTTTCTTTCTTTTTTTCTCTCTTCACGTGTATTGTCTAACGTAATTTCACATAATTTGTGATTCTTTTATTTTTTCATATATGTCGAAAGAAATTAAATAAATATAGAAAACCTTTGTATAAAATATGAATTAATAACACAAAATTTTATTTCTCGTGTTATAAATCACATTAAACGCTCAAGGAACTAATAAATTACATGTTCTAATAATACAATGATCTACAATATAACACTGGTTGTAATCGTGCAGCATATAAAATCGTGATCCGAAATTAATATTACTAAAAACGTTTTTTAGATTGCAACAAATATAACTAAAACTGAAATTTCTTTCATTAATTTATTCAAATGAAATTGTGAAATACAACAACAGATTCTTGTTTTCTTTTTTTTGTTTCTACTTCTCTCTTTCTCCCTCTCTCTCTTTCTCTTCACCGTCACTGGATACACCGTTATTGGATGTGAATTCGTGACTAAGGACGTTCGTGTGAGTGGAATATTTCAAGTACAATGAGAAACACAATCTTCTATTCTCCTTTAAAAATAACATTAAAATGACATATCTACAAACATACTCTTTGGATTCTCATTATTGGTAAACGAAAAAGTACGCGATGTGAGTGGAAATTATTTCACTGCATCTATACCAAACTTTACCGATAATGCGGATTGAACATATACTAATTACACTATGTATGAATACAGTATAATTAAGAAAAATAAAATAGTTGGAACAGTTTTTGAATATTTTTCAAAAGTATACTTTGACCTTCTAATGAAGTAGCCTTTGCGTTCAAGTAAAGCGAAAGTTTAAATCACCTGCGCAAATTCTCTCTCTTTTTAGGTATTCCTGGTTGAAATTATTTCTTTCATCTACGACTATAAGAAGAAAGGTTTCAAATACCTTATCTGATTAGACGGCCTCGTGTTACTCTGTAGAGGGGGAATTTGAGGTTATGGAGCTTAGTAAAATTGGACGATGCGATTGCCATTTTATTGCTACGAAAATTGTTAGTTTAAATGAATAGAGCAGATACCTTTTTCTATAGTAAATATTGTTCTCCAAATGTATAATGTTGTAAATCTAGATGCTGTTTGAATAAATATTTATTGAAAATATGGTTTGGATATATATTAGATCCGTTTCCTACTCAATATTTTTATTAAAATATAATTTTAATACTTGGGGTATAATTACGAACTCGTGAATTTCTTTTAGTTTCATTGTTTTCTTTAAATATAAATTATTTGCTTTTAAATTCAATATAAAATTTTCTTGCACATGTTTATTGAAATTTTGAAGAACTTTTCTAAATTCCTCGTAAAATATATCATTGAACACTTTCATTTACACATGAAGAAACGAAAATATCGAAACTTAAAGAGAACATAAATAGAAATTATTTTATAGAACCTTTGTCCTGTGGTCGGCAAATGAACTTTGTCGTAAAGTGCCATGCCACGTTGCCATGTATCTTGTAATGCTACGTTGCCGAATTGACAATTGCTCAGCGTATGTTTTAAGATTTTCCTAAGCAATGTGAGAGCATGAATTAAGGTTTCGTTCATTACAGCTCCCAAACAGATATTACGAGCTGAATTGTGGTATAAACCATTTTCAAAAATCAGTTCACAAGTGTCACTGAAAGAAATTCACGAGTTCGTAATTATACCCCAAGTATTAAAACTTTATTTTAATAAAAATATTGAGTAGGAAACGGATCTAATATATATCCAAACCATATTTTCAATAAATATTTATTCATATAGCATCTAAATTTACAACATCGTACATTTGGAGAACAATGTTTACTAAAGATAAAACGTACAAATAAAATTTCACTGAATCTAATATATTAATATAATTAATTTTTCTTCATTTCAAGTAACCTAATATATTTGATTTATATCAAGTAATACACTTCAGGGCTCTAATGACCTAAATGTTGGTGAGTCATGAAGCCCCAATATTATTATCATTATTATTATTTTTATTTCCATCTCGTTCACGACTTTCTGTCGGTTTCTTGTGGTTGGAGAAGTCAGATACTCGTCTTAACCGCATTTATGATAATTTTGTTTTGTAGTGAATCATCAAGAAGTTATCATCAAACATCACATGTATAAGAATCGCCGAACTATGCGGGATGTGTTTAGGATAACAGATTTTTGCATGAGATAGAAGTTTTGTGGCTTGAGTTCCAGTTCTTGCAACGATTTAAACAGGTTTTTGGGTACTACTCCCATGTTTGACTGTATTATTGGGATTACTCTCACCATATTTCCACATGTCCTTAATTTCAAAGCAAAGGTCAATGTACTTTGTAATTTTATTTTTGTGTGATTAATTATTATTATTATTATTATAACACGTTAAGTTACCTATTTCCATTCAATTTTACTTGTAAATAACAGCGTTTTCCTTACTGCATCATCCAGAGTTTCGCACAGCATAAACACTCGCTCGTTCTACACAAGTTGTATTGTTCTGCATGTTAAATGAAGCGCTGACCTGGTAGCGTGTATGCAAAAACTATTTTTGTCAATCTTCTGCTCTTTTGAATCCCCTTGTTCCCGCAGCACTGAAGATCCACTGCTCGTTGGAGACCAAGCGCCTCCTGGACGCTCTGGGAGGTTATTCTCTGACGGAACGAGGACTCGTAGGGCTGAAGGGCAAAGGAGAACGCCTCACCTTTTGGCTGCTGGGTGAAGACGCGTTGGCACGCGCACGTAGGGCTCGCGCTCGCACCGCCAACGCTGCCGGTGCCTCTAGCGCTGTGAACGGAGGCGCCACCAACAACGGATGCGTACGATCATCTTTACGAACCCAACGCCCGTCACCGAATGCCCCGGGTGGACACTCGCATGCGCACGGCCTAGCACGCTGTTCCAGGTAGGTTGTCCCAGTCACGCGCGGATCCAGAGGTTTTTACTTTCTCGTATACATAGTATATATAAAGTATTGTAGTCGTGAAAAAAAATCGAAAACGAGATTTTTAAGGGAATTTCCATTTGACTGATCCCTGATTCCCAGAAAGTAGTTTTTGGCAAGATGTCCGTCTGATCCGTCCATCCATCCGTCTGTGCGCAGCACTTTTGATGAAATGGAAAGTTAAAATTAATTCACTTTTCGTATTTATTGTAGAATGTACTTGGTTTTTCTTTTGTTATTACAGAATGCAGGGAAATGGGTTTTATTGTCAATCAATACACCAACAATATATCAGCTATAAATCATGAGTACTATAACACAAAAACAGTTTTGTTTCTTTTCACATTATTTTTATTACATTCATATGTTTATGATTTAATAGGAATTGACAAAAGCTTGAAACTGAATATATTATAAATATGAAAATTGTAACATTACACGCACTCTACTGCAATAAAAATAAAAGACCAGAAAGGAAGAAAATAAATTATTCTCACAATTACATTGGTAAGAGAAAATACGAAACAGAAATTCCGTTAATCGCTTACCATAGCAAAAGAATATCACATTCGTTCTTCATGAAAATAACCTGTTTTAATAGCTCTACTAGTTCCATATTAAAGTGCAATGGCGTAAAAACAACTTACTTTTTTATTTTGCCTTTGTTTTGCTTGAATGTTTATCGTCCTTTTAGTTAAATAAAGATGTACAAAATGGGCTGTTTCATTCTTTACCCAAATCAGGTAATACTTTGTTCGAACCAGAAGTACACTTATCATACCTATAGATTTATCTATTAAAATTTGTGTAATAAAAATGTAGGTAATCAACTATTAAAATGCAAAATAAAGAAGATGATACAGAAAGAAAGCTTGCCAACTTTAAATTGTAATGTACTCATTATTATTCCACGAAATAGAAGAAAGTATGCGATGTGTTCACCTAGAATCCACACAATGCTAACACATGGCTATATTCATTATATTTTTATTAAATAATCTACCCAACAATTCGATACCTATTAACGTTCTCCAGTACTTCCACCAACCATATGTATTGTTCGTTTGTGCTGGAAGTTTCCCGTTTACTCGTGTCTAAAATTCAAATTATTTTTCGTACAGTAAGTAGTACGTGAAATTTATCTTAAGATTCATTCTTATATTTATTTCAACCATAATTTTAATTGCCTTTATTCTTCTATAGATCGAGAATTTCATCCAACAGCGTGTCACACGTCCGAACGCCAACATTGCTTTTCCGTGCAATGGGTAACGAAGTACCGTTGCCATAAGTCTTCTCGCGTCTCCTCATCCCGTTTGCAAGCCTTCTTCCCGTCTCTTTTCTCTTGACCTAAAAGCATGCATTCTCTCTCTTTCTTACAATTTAGTGGCCAATTTGTCACCACATGGACATGCTAAAGATTTCACCCCTTCTATTGCCTCGTATTCACTAAGAGCAATATTTTAGAGCCAACAGACAAATAGTGTCATGCGAGACAAAGTACAATATCCTTGTCCCATATCTACATTAAATATTCTGTTTTCAGATTAGTAGGCCAAGTCATGTCACTCCCACTTTACTTGAATGAATATAATATTACTGTTGCTCTTGGAAGTGTCCTTAAGTTCGAAACCGATGTAAAATATTTTTAAGTTTGTTTTTGTGAAGAGTTTTTTTTTATTTTGTAAATAACCAAGGATTTTTTATGTCAAATTCTAACGCCCTCAAACTACTTGTATTATCCGATAAACTTTGTATTGCTTTTATGCTGAAGTATGCTATACATGTTAATTAATTTTGTTTTTATTTTCCGCATTATTATTGTCATTACGTCTACATAATTTGCTCATATTAGTTTTTCTCTTCAAAATTGCACATCGTCTGTTCTTCTCTGTTTTCGTACCTGGAGTTCTGCCTAACTATTTCAGGAGACACGTAACTTAAGTCTCCAGGAGCGGCAGATGCCGCGCCTCTCCAAGTGACGCGTGAAGTGTCATAAATCTCTACGTGACGCATGTCCTGTCCATAAAAGGCGGAACGATCTCACTCGATGGCACTTCAGAAGCACCCTTCGAGGCTTGAAGCGTTTGAGGTCGATATGACTCTGTGGGATAAGAAGCTGAAGAAATTATGTTTCACATCTCTTTTGGATACAAATATTAGCAGACAGTTTTAATTTTGATTCAAATCAAGAAAATAAAATACACACGTCACAATTTCACAAAAACATTTTGTATTCCAGACGCATAAACGCAAAACTACGTTTAGTCTCCAATGCTAGACTTCGTCAGGTGAACTAGTTCATAGTAACTGATTTAAATAATAATAATAATAATAATAATAAATTTATTGTAAAAAATACAATAGAAACTGCGTATGACCACGTGGAGGACAATAAACTAATTTACTCTCCGGAAGTAAGCAAGGGACCATCCGATCAAGGGCCCCAAGGCAGAGGCGGATTCAAAAGTACCAAGAGACGTTATAGACGTTCAAAAATAATCCTGTGTGATCATGTAACATTGTTAGATTTCTGTAAGGTTTCTTGCTACTAATTTAAATCAGTTAATCGCTAGCTCACCTGAAGAAAGTCTCACATTAGAGACGAAACGTAGTGTTGGTTTTATGTGTTTGGAATCCATATTAGTTTTTGGAAATTGTGACGAGTGTATTTTAATTTGTTGATTTGAATCAAAATTAAAACAGTTTGCTAAACAGTCAGGTCGGTTTTCTTAACATTTGTAATCTTAAGAAAATCCGCTCGCCTCCAAATGGATGTTTGAAACACGTTGCGCAAAAGAAACGATTATTTCCCATAGCCACTGTATGACGTAACGCGAGACTGTAATACTATGGCTTTACTGAGAAAATGAAATATGAAACAGCAAGAGCATTAGACTTTGTTCTAATAAGTGTACATAATATTTTAGTGCACAAATATACACGTCAAAGATTTTCCAGCTCACATATCATTCATTTGACCGAAGTTAATGTCATTAACGCGTTTTTCAAAATGAACTTAAAAATTTATTGAAAGAGCTTCGGAGCGTAGACCCCAAACATTATGTAAATCATTTTAAAATTGGTGAAAATTCTTTTCGTTTTATGGCATCCAAAGAGCATAAATTTATTGCAAAGGAAAATACACATGAGTAATAGTTTAAGGGTGGTCATATGGTAATACTTCGATTTTTAGCAACTTTTTGAGAATTTATTTCTAGTTTACAGTAGTACACGAATACCCCAATAACGCAAATGGTTTCTTTCAATTTTTGTACACTTTTTGTGAGATGAGGAGTTGGAATGCTCCAACTGAACTTCCCCAATTTCACCTCTAGCGCCATCTTTGCTACAATATAACTGCAAAGATACATCAAGGAGACCTATGTCACTCAACGAAAACCTATGTCATATAAATGATCATAGATAGACTATGATAAAAACATTATATTGGTATACCTTTGGTCATATATCGTTGTTCAAAGATATATGATATAGAAATATGACCGTGTAACACCGGCCTAAACGATTCAAGGAAATCTTCAACAAGGTAGTCGCTTTAAAGGATTCATCCTGGTGTTGTAATAGGTATCACTGACATTCAATGACAGAATATGACAAATATTTCTTCATTAATATCCGTCATACTTATTAAATTTGTATTTCACAGTCATAACTTCACCGAAAATATTTATTCTGTTATTAAATAGCATGATTGGTTTTTTATCCCTGATGCCTGTTACCTATTTCGGGGGATGATTATCGGGTTCAAACCTTCACCAATATAAATCAAACAGTTTTTTTCTTGGACTGCATACAAATATATACTTGATACACAGACCAGTTGGTTAGTAAAATGTAATCGTACAGGATTGTAAATTGCATTAAAATTGCATCGTTTTACTCCTAACTTTCCAAATCCACACTTATGTAAGCCCTACCCTAAGTAAAATCCTGGATCCAAGAACATTGCCAGATGACAATCGAAATAGGTTTTTCCCCGAGTCAGGTATATTTAAACAAAGGAAGTTGATAAAGTCTATTTTATTATTTTGCAGCCTGGAATCACCTAAGCGCCTACGCTTCGCCCCCGGTGACGTCACACCCGTGCCTGCCCCTGCCGCGTCGGACGTCGCCCCGCGTCGACCCCCTTCGCCCGCGCCGCTCGCTCCACCGCCCGCTCCACAGCACGCGGGTTCGTGTCCGTGCATCGCCCAACCGCCCCCCGCGCCGCCCCCGCCAACGCCGGCACACGCGCCTCTCTTGCCTCTGACACCACCACTCACCGACACTGCACCGCCACCTTGCCATTGCCCTTCGGTGCCTGATCTCCTGCTGCTGGTGGCGGAACGCACCCCGGAGGAACAACCTCTACTGGCGCAAGGGCCCGCGTGACGAGTGCCTGGTAGGTATTGCATTCAAATTAACATAAAAAACAATCTTTTTTTTAATGTTTCCTGCTATTAGGAGCACTCTTGTCTCCAACAGTATCATTACGAGGCTCATTACTTGTACATATACATATGGGCCAGTTAATGTGTCGCACTCAAGTTATACCTTGGAAAAACAAGTCTTTGGATAAATTATCGATGTGTTTTGAGGTGCAACCTATTTCTCCAAAAATCCAATTTTTCCATTTCTTTGTTGTTTGTAAATAATGAAAGAACCATTGAAATTACATGCTTAGTCCTGGGCGTGAATTAGAGCTGAAGAGGGCACCAAAATCATTACCTGTGATATTCCTGGTGGGATGAGTACTAATCCAGGAGGAAAAGTGGAACGAAATAAAAAAAATCACCTAGTCCTGATCGATATTACTAAACTGAAAGTCATGACAGATATTAATGGACTGTAGTGTCTCAGTAGAGCATGTCTTTTCAATTGGTCAACAATTGTTGCAAATTTACGACAGTTTAAAAACAATGCGATAAACGTTTTATTGTCGTGAAATATACATAAACCCTTAGAACATTACTATTCATATTCATAGTACCCTTAGAACACTCCCCTCAAAATACAACACTTACACTCCCATTTCAAAATATCTCCCAAAATACACAATCTTAATAACTACTAAAGAACACACAATACATCTGCTCCGTTGATCACTTCAGGGAAAACAGCCAGTTCACAGACTGTCCAAATTAGTGATCATATAACGAATTCCTTTGACACAATGTCCATTTGGATTGGAGCCTTTATATTTTAACGTAAACAATAATAAAAAGTACCTGCGCCACAAAAGTCTTTGGCAATATCACGCGCACTTCATCATGATTCGCAGGTATTTTAAAGACGCAAGCAATGTACCGTACTCGGCACTTAATGCAGTTACCTTGTCATATGAAGGCGTGGTCTCCAGCTACAAAACGCCGTGGATAAAGCACGTTTATTGATGCGTTCCATTGCCTTCCACCTCTTACGTCCATTCAAACCAGTCCCGTCACCGTCCATCTTACGCCAGACGCTACGCCCGCCTAGTTGATCTCCGCATGAAATGTGAGACGTCACTAATACCATCAAACTGCACAACTTGACGAAGACGTTAAGGCTTAATTGCTCTCCTACTGTTCAAGGCCATTGACCGCTAAGCCAAATTGCTCATCACTCAGTAACAAATATTTTCAAGCGAGGTACACGCTACTCGCGCCAAACTAGTTAAAATTCGAAAAGATTGCATTGAACTCAAGTTTAAATAGTTCGTTGCACGTCGGCTAACAATACTCATAATGATCAAACTGATACTGCTTACTCAAGTAAAAATAATGTCAAATAGAATGATCGCCAGAATCTTATCTAGTATCATCTAGCAGCACTCTGACATATGTAATCAGTCAGATATAATAATGAAGAGAAGAATAATAATATTAAGTCTCCGAGATTATCATGATCAGAACGAATATTGTCGGATAAAATAATCTCCGAATGCGATCTGTCTGGTATCTATGATGATAGCTGATCTCTCTGTAATAATGATAACTATCACGATGCTGATGATCTGGAGCGTCACTGCTCCTGGTTTTAAATATCACTATCCCTTCTTCGTGGCCTCAAAATTTGAGAAGATAACTCCTTCTCCTCTGACGTAGATTGTTCTCTCTGGCCAATGACTTATCGATTTCCTTTTCACGTGACTCGCCTCAAATTGGCTTAACTTGTATGACGTATCTTCAATTCTCACCAATAACGATGTTTGTTAATATTAACACTATTCTGCTTCACACCCTAGAATTTTTCCATCCCGGTCACCTCCTTGACATTTTCCAGATCCGCAACCCTCTTCTTTCCATAAGGTAATATTTAATTTTGACAAGGAAATTCCATCCCCCTGCACTGACAATACCACTTTATTTTTACCGCGTCTGTCAAATTTAACTCACACCTCTTTTCATTTTGTATCCCGAAACTTCCTTTGCGCACTCGTTCCCCACTCCCTTATTCTGCCCAGTATCACTCGTCTTTTGTTGTTTACACACTTGACACGCGACCCGGCGATCAACCTCCACCCTTTCTCCTTCCTTCCGTAAGTGTTTCGTCCCTTCAATTCGCGTCGTTCAACGGCTCGCTAATTGAAAGTCCTTCTGGCCCGTGGATCTCCCAACAGATCTTTATTGTTTTAGTGACTATACTCCACACCCTACTCATACGATGTTCCTCACATGTCCATTTAACTGTCTAACCGAAACTAACCGAATCTTCGTCCCGAATTTCTAAAAACGCAATATTCCATTTTTATCTTGACAACGCCTGTTCGTTGTTTTTCACGACTACTTACTCTTCCTTTCTCGCGTTTCTACCCCCGCAAATGATCACGACGTACCTCGGGGCTCGGACCCTGGTTGATGTTCCCTTTCCCGGCACCCTAATATGCGCCCCAATGGAAACTGTCCCCTCATTACATTTTGTGTGTGTCAAAACAATCCCTTTTTCAACCAGGCACGTCCTCGTCTGTTAGAGGGCAAAACAACGAGCTTCCTCACAATTACCAAATCTTTTCCTGAATAATTTTTCTACATATTTATATTAAAAAGGTAATAAATATTTATTTATTACAGTATATTCTGTTCAAAGGGTTCTGTGCAAATCACTAGTACTCGAAATGCATAACTCGCGACATGCCTTTAATTTATACATGACTGAACAACGAATATGAACAAAGCACATTACAATAGACAATGTAATAACAAGTTTGAATTAAAATGGCTTTATTAGGAAAATATGTTTATTCCAACGATAACATTTAATGTATCATTTGACATTAAACTAACACTAGTATTCTGATTGTCTTGATTTGAGGTTAATTATATGCGAGAATATTATTATTCTTGCCTATAGTAATATTCTCGCATAGAATTAACCTCAAAAAAATTTAATGTTTCTATTCTATATCCATTTAAGAGGTTTCGTAAAGATCATAATACGGCTTAAATGCTTCAGAAGAATTACAAATGAAACATAATATCTAAAAATATTAATTAACAAATATAATATGCTTAAAGGTTTTGTAAAACATAATCCTGGGATTTCACAAACAATATAACAATTTGTCGTAAAATATTTTTAAAAACTTTTATATTTTTTCAGGGTTATTTTTTGAAATGTTCACACCAACGAACATTAATGAAGACAATATATTACACTTTTATTCGATATCTGTTAAATAATTCTCACACGACACTACGTTCGTATGAAAGATTCTAAAAAGAGCAGTCTATCCATTTCGACACGGTGCCTTTGCACAATTTTTTCTAGTAGTTTACTTATTGTTTCTTTTTTCTTTCAATTTTTTATGGGGAACCGGAATTGGACATGACTCACTTGTTTGAGTTTACCAGGCCCTGGTCATTTGTCTCATACCACATTCCTCAGTGCCGATGTGGAAAACCCAACCTACTCGTACAAACCCTCCGTTTTTATCTGATAGCACGTTGCACAGTTTTATAGGGCAGAGTTCCGGGAGTGGGCATTTACCCCGAAAATTTCTGGACAAAAAATGTGACGATCTGCTCGTTTTCGTGCTACACGAGACTGATTTCTTTAAAATGAGAGATATGCTCAGTTATGACCTAAGCACTAAGTTATTCACAGGAAGCGAAAGTTTCCTTATTAATAAACAAAAGACAAAAGAAATCTATATTTTAAGATAGCAGTAGATACATTATTAATAAAATGAAATAATTCGTTCTATTCATTCTTTGCTTTATATTGCACAAAACAATATTATCAACGCATATCTTTTGTATGTCGGAGGATTGTGAAAAACTATGTCACCTTAGTTTTAACAATTATAAATTGCTAGAATCGAATCCTCTTCGAACCATATTTAAAATAAAACAATTGTACTAAAACATGACATCATCTAGGGTATTTTGAGGGGAAAATTTAATTTTTTAACTAATGTTACGTCGGATTAATAGAAAAAAGAATAGAGAATCATAGACAATACACCGTGATCTGAGATCACACAGTTCATGAAGGCTTAGGAAGGTTACGATAGGTAAATGCATGTTGGAGATCGTATGGGACGGATATAAATGAATACTCTATTCAACAGAAATATTGGGAAATTACGAACTATGGTTCTCTGTTTCAGCTGTTTTTACGTTCTGTTTTCCTACATTTGCTTTTGAAGCGAAAACTCATTTGAAATCTTTCACATGTAATATGACCACCAGCTCTATGTAATTTTTGTTTCAAATGTGTTCTCAGTTAACGAAAATATTCCTTCATTAGAAATACATATGTTTAATCCTCTTCTAAAGCTCATTATACTGCACAATGAAAAACTTTGCAAACACAAGAATTAGTATAAAGAAAAAACTGAAGTCTAAAATAGATTAAAAATGTCTGCAAAGCAACAAAATATTACATTTGAACGTCATAAAAAGTATTACGGGTTAAGTTGTTTTTCGTATTGTTCAATTTTTATTCTTTAAAATCGACCGTCTACACTCAAGGAAAAACTTGAAAAAAACATAGGCAGGATGGATTTTTTGATTTTTTAAAATTATTTTGAAATTTTCATTTTTATTTTGAAAAGCACGTAAACCACGTTACGATACACATTGGTTTATTTACTATTAATTGTTACTAGTATTTAATGAAAACAACTTTCCTTCAAAACCTTCGTAACACCTTTGTTTCACCAAGATAAGTAACCTATGATATATCTAGTGTGTGCTTTACCTTTTTATAGTCTAGTATATGCGTGTAGTTGTTTTCCTCAATATCTTACAAATCGGCACCTTACTGATCTCGGATAAAATATTTCATTAAAAATTGACCAGGTTATCCTTTTTTAAATAATATCTTTTTGAAGTATTTCAGATTGTTTTTTAAGCATTAATTTTTACTTGTTTAAATTTTGTATGTACTGATACATGACATGGTTTACAGAGCACTTATCCATGTTACCTTCTTTATTTAAATTTTACAGCCAACTCTTAGTTATGATATAAAACAAAATACTCGACAGGCTAACTCATGATATCCAAATGTTTGATAAAATTATTACACCAGAGTTAATACTTATATAGTGGTAGTGTTATCGCTATCTCATGATTATCTCCCGTCTTAGATTTGGTCTCGATGAAAGCAAGCTACACTTTCATTACTCTGGGTGATTTGTATTTCCCAAACTTATATGACCATAGATTACATCTTAAGCTCCCCGACACTAAAAGACGTCAATACTTTTAGGTAAATGTTTTGTTTTAATAATTATTTTAAATTATTTTATTTATTCGTCGAATCGCATATATTCTTGATCATGAAAATAAGTTTATTCGTGTAGGTTCATAGGGAAATGAGGGAAATAAATAACGTTGATTAACTTTAACAAGGTAAATACTTAAAGAATAATTTACGAAGAGTTATGAATGTTGTTTAGAGTTTTATTATTTTTACATTTAAATGTTTCAAATAATTTAATTAATGTTTTAAAATTTGTAACTCCTGTAACTCTTAGAAATGTATCCGTTTTTGTTTTTTTTGTTTTTTTTTCCAACACAAATTGTCAATATACAATGTCTCTTTTTTTACAGGTTCGTCGGCTGATGCATTTCTATGATGAGTCGACTGGAGGTAGAGAAAACACTTTAATAGTATGTCGACGCACGAACAATTATATCACCTTCAGAGTGTTCATAACAACTTTGACCCAAGTGCATCAAGAAATAAGTGCGCCTACTTACTTATCTAAGTCATATTTCCTACCGTACGTTTGGGCAAGACTATTTTTAAATGATTTAAGTTACTTGAAAAAAAATCTTCGGTGAGTTATTAACGAAATGGTGACTGTGATTTGACTTATAAATGTGCCTAAATTGAACCATAAGACTTTTCAATGACGAACCTATCTGTGCAAAAAATATGGTGTGGCCTCATCTCTCGATTCATCGGCGACTAAGGTAAGTGTTATATTTCGCCATGATAATGAAAGTATTCGTTTTCACATAATCAATATGAAAATTAATTAAGTGAAACACTAACTAATTAAATTTACAACTATTATATTATGACTGAGCAATTTACAAATACGAATATTTAGTTGAAATGATTTAATCAACATCGTAATATTGCTTTGCTGAAAAGAAAAATTAATTGCACACCGTTCGCAATAACTGTGGGTAATACGTAGATTTGAAGTAATTGAAGTCATTGACGAGGGTGAACTCAGTGAATAACCAAAGAACCAATATCAGATCGATCGCCTGAAATTTATTTGGGAGTCGGCCTAGATTCTCGACCAAATTTTATTTCCGTTAATTTTTAACTTGTTGGTTCTTAAAATATTGTAATTTCGTTCGATTGATCAAACAATATTCGCACTTTCATTACATGTACAAAAAATTCGTAAAGGGCTTTAGTTACGTTCCTGCCGAAAACCCAAATCAAACTTAGAGTAAATAAGTGGTTTAAATGAAATATACATATTGCAAATTAATAGATATTTTTATTCACAAAATTAATACAACTATTAAAGTGGCATTTGTATTCACCATTTCATCCACTCGATGCGAGCAGAAAAGTTCCATTACAAAAACTCAGTTCTCTGCGAGACAAAAAATGTCCAAGATGGCAATGTCTTTCATAGAAACATGATTTGATCATTCATTTCTTCGAATACTAAACTAGAAAACACACGCACAACATGGTTCTCTGAAGACACTCTATCACTTAACAGTGTGAAAACACAACTGAAGCGATGGCTTCCAATTTTTCAGTATTCATAAGCACTGTTTTTTGTTATAACACTTTGTAAATATGTCTGTACAAATTAATTTCTTTCTTTTATAATAATTATCTGAAAAGATTTGTAGTGAAACCATACTGTAATTTGTTATTCATTTCACACATATTTATTTTTAGTTTTCGTCTGCCATAAAATTAAGTATTTGAGGTAAAATTAGCTTTTGTATATAAAATATTTCAATGCGCTTCTTGATGTCGAAACAAATACATTATTAATATCTCTCGACTTTACAATAAGAACTTTTGCTATCTTCCAGAGATAGATTTTATTGGAGTGTGATACAATATTAAGAGAATTTAAACATTAAATCATGCCAAAAGCTCCCAAACTAGTATTTCCAAAATTTTCATGAAGCTAAGTAATTCACGAAAACATATTTTAACTTCGTATTTATTTCGAATTCTTGTTCAAATGTTGTAACTATTTTATTAACATATTTTTCATCGCCATCTAACTTGATTTTTCATTTACTTTAGTTAGAGGTAGCCGAAATCAAATTTGTTCATGGTTTTGAGCTTCGAAAAATGAAAATCGAAGTTAGGGTATCCTCAGAGGAAGAATAGAAATATATCACCAATTGGGTGATATCTTACCCGCGAATGACTGCTGTCGCTGCCCTCACAACTTGGACATCTCATCTTCATCGTTCGTCAGCTGTTTCCCCGCATCCTCCACCGCCGCTTTCTCCTCTAATACCGCTTCTGACCGCGAGAGTACGCCGGAGCGCTCCGATTCTCTACGTGCATACTGCGTCATCCGAATTTCCTCCGGACCCGGGACTTCGTATTTCGCACGTCGGTAGTACTTGACTACTTCCGCAGCAAAGGCCGCCATCGATACGACGAAAGCGAGACCAAGTATAGCTCCCAAGACAGAGGCACGAACATTGATGTCCTGTGGTTCTTCTGGGATCTCTTCTTCGTCCGCGATTTGATCTTCTTCTGTCTTGGGATTCGATGGAAAGTCGGCTGAGAGACGAGTCTGGGAAACTGCCGGTGGTAAAACACATTTACGTCCACGGATCACCACCCAGGGTTCTTCGGTGTGCAAACACTCCGGTTGAAAATCCCGAGCTATCTTTTCGGCGAGATGAAACGCTTGGTAAAGCGCTTGACATGTGCAGACCAGTCGGTTTCCTGAGAAACGGAGACGATGGTTCAAAGAAGCGGCCAGACAAACGAAATCCGTTCCCACGGCGGTGAAGAGGTTGGATTCCAAATTCAGTTGTTCGATGGATGGAAAGGCTAACATGGACGAAACAGGGACATAGCGGAGGTGATTGTGTGAAAGATCCAGGTACTCCAAGGGAATGTTCGGAGAAGTATTGCTTAGATTTGCACATTTGGCGTGGAGTGGTTTAGTTATTACAAGCCGAGTGTTATTCGATGAGGTAGTAAAAGCGTATTGATCGATTCTTTCAATTAAATTTTCAGACAAATCCAACCGTCGAAGTGCTGTACAAGAGGAAAATGTCTTATCTAGAATTTGGCACAACCAGTTGTAAGACAAATTCAGATTTTCTAAAGAAGACAATGCCAAGAAGGTTGCTCCTTCGATCGTTGTGAGTCGATTTCGTGACAAATCAAGTAATCTCAAAGACTTAAGAGAACTGAATGTTTTTTCAGGTATCTCCATGATTCGATTGTCTGACAAGTCCAATGTAATTAGATGAACCAGTCCTTCGAAGGCACCTTCGTGTATTTCGGAGATCTTATTTCCATCGATCCACAACTCTTTCAAATTATCACAACGTCCAAAAGTTTTCATTACCAGACGTGTGAGATAGTTTGCAGAGATTTGAAACGTTTGCAAGGAACAATTGCGTATTTGTGCGATAAATGCAACATCGTTTAGGCGGTTGCGGAGCAAATAGAGTCTTTGCAAGTTGGAATGTTTTGTGAATGAGTTAGCAGGAATGTTTACGATTGTATTTGATGACAAGTCGAGTAGTTCCAGATGCCCAACTCCTTCAAAAGCTTTTGAATCTATTGAGGAAATATAATTATCAGATAAGGACGCTTCGCGAAGGTTTGGCATCATTGAGAAAACATATGCTGGCAGGTACTCCAATTGGTTGTGAGATAATTCGAGATAGTAGATGTCCTCATGCAATTTCTTCAACAGAAATGATTTCAACCGTCGAGCAGAACAGTACATGGTATCGTTGACACAAGGACATTGTTCACAGTTTTGGAGTTGCACGGATCCAGAGGGAAACGAGGGGATAGAGATAATTTGCACTGAAGGCTGTGATGCTTCTTGTGATGTTAATTCTTCTCGTTCACCAACTGTTTCACTTAGTAGCTCAACAGATTTTTCTGACGAGAGAGAAGTTGCTTGAGACAATTCGCTCCCCGTCGGTGTCGGAATGGCGGTCTCCAGTGGAAGTGCTGGCACTGCGAAGACACAGCATGTCAGTAAGAGGATCGCGACGACGAGCTCCATGCTGCTGCTGTTGTGCGGGCAATGGCCTCACGCAAAGAACTGCACTCTGGTGGGGGAAAGAGTAATCATGGATTCTTCAGAAATGATTTTTGTTCTATTCTTTACACACGTGCCTCTTCTAAATTATATTCTTGGTTGAAATACAGCCAGTATGATAACACTTGAATCAACAGAAATTACCCACAGTAACTACTTTGAACTAGTCTTCTCAAATTTCATATTGACATTTCTTTTAATTTAAAAAAATTATGTCTCTATGAGCGCTTTAACACACTGTTCGCTCTTGAAGGTCGTAAAAAATCTTAAAACTTTTCACTTCGAACAACACTCACGAACCTCTAAATTACTTTTCTCTATTTCACATTTTTGCTGCAGGATTCAAATTTACCTGCTTGTCTTTGATATGCAGTCTAAAAAAACAGTACAGTAATACCTTTATCGATAACAGCCTGTGAATCTCACTGTTTCCGCGATTACGTCGCCTCGCCCTGTGATGAAGTCTGTGTCGGTTATGCTGCCGTCAGCGGAGACGATCCAAGTGCGTCCGTCTTGCAACGCGTCCACACGAGCACTGCAGACGGAGTTCCCTCTCCCACCATATGAAGGGAAATGATTCGCCAAAAGTGTTGATTCTTTCGCGTCCTGATACCACCGCTTAGTTTAATGGTATCGTATTGCTTGTATCGTGATGATGAATCATTTCCAAAGGCTGATTCCTGCGTTAATGAATGCGACAAGGAAATTTGATCGAAAATAGTCTTAAGTGTAATTCCGCACAATTTTTAATCAACTATAAAGCTTTTCTTTAATAACTGTCTAGTAACAAATTGTTAATAAAACTTTATAATTACCTTATATCGTAAGTACACACAAAGTGCATAATTGATTACGCATGATTTACAGTAAGTTTTTCAATTTTTAAAGGATTCTCCCAAATACGCGATCCGTTAACAGGTGATACGAACGGATTGTGTCGCCCGGTTGACGCAGGTGACAGGAGTGGCGAAGGAGACAAAGTTTCTACTGAATCAAATGTGATATAAGGTTTTGGGATTACAAGAGTGAAGATTAGATACCACGAGGGAGATAGCGTGTGTTCGAGCAATATTCTCATTATCAACAATTATTCGTTAAAATGTTAAAATTTATAATATTACACTTTTTGTGAATAGCCCTTGATGTACAATAAGGAATTTATTTCGTGTAGTAGTCACAAGAATAATTTAATATTTTGAATAATTATTTAGACCGGTTATATTTTCATCATTCACGAAAATCATTCACTCAATCGTTCAATATTCTTATGTAACCTTTATCAAGGACAAATGTATTCTTCATCGAGGTACTTTCTAAATCTCTTTGGATTGAAATGCAATCCATAGAAAATCGAACTTGAGCCAAGAGTTCATAGGAAGACCTCTCACACAATCTTATACTCCAGTAAAAATAATTACACAACAGACGTGAATAAAAATGAAATGAGTAAATGAATCGACAGAATTCAATATTACAGAACAGTTTAGCCATTTCCATATCATCTTTCCTTTTTTTCTCATTTTTTAATTTTTTTTAACCAGTTTTGAGAACCTGATGTGAAAGCTTTCGAAATGAATCAACATATTATCAATCAGAAAATCGAAAGTGAACGGAAGGAAATAATTTATTTGACTCACGAAAATTACTCAAACCAATTATAAATCACATACTGCTAATTTACTAAAATACTTAAAACCCAAAAAGATAATTGACTTTCCTTCGTATTATTCTTAACTTCATCTAAATCTTTTTTATGTTAACCAGTGTTACTTTCATGGAAATCGTAATTTATAATTAAATATTGTTTTACAAATACGAAATTTTATATCCGTTTTAAGAACTCGAACTTCTAATATTTTAAAAAGAAATTGACGTGTATTATACTACCCTCGAATAATTTTAGATGAATTTATGTTACACGTTATGGGAATATTTCTTTAATTGTGCATATGTATTTTCTTAGGACCTCTACAAGGCAGCGTATGCCGTTGAGGTAGCTAATGGCGTTCGACAGCCGTTTGACAAGGCTGTTGGAACAACTACTCATGTATACACAGTTCGGAGAATTGATTTACATGCACCCTCCCTAATCCTCACTAATTGGAGACAGGATTGGTTGGTACACGATCAGATAAATTTGTTGGTTGTTTTGAGAGAGTTTACGGCAGTAAATCCTATTCAAATATTATCCCTATCGAATATACTCCGGACAGCAAAATATTTTTAAAAGAGTAAATGAATAAATTGAATTTACTGTTCATTAGAGATAGAACACATGTATAAATTACTCCCACAAATCTGTTGACTTCGGCTTATGCCATTATTAGCCCATAATACACTGCACAGAATTATTTCTTGTAATGTTCTTTGAACCAAATGAACATTTAAAGAAAAAAAAATAAAGCTGATACTTTTGTCGAGATGCATGTATGGGGAATTCTATTCAATCAAGCAACAAGTGATTTCCGTGCTAGTAATATTTATTATTTTCATTTCTCAGATTCTTGGTCTTTTAATGTTATTGTATTGTAAATTATTTTCATCTCTTGATAGAAGAATATAAAATATAAGGTGTTGGAGGGTTTTATGGCCCACCTAAGCCTTGGTAATTTCTCCAGCCTCCATTTAGAAAAGTGTTAGGAATATAAATTAGAAGTGGGCTTGTCAATCGGCCTCAACCGAAGCGTTCCATGATGTTATCTGGAGGAGAAAGTAACATTTCAACATATTAATATTGCTTACACGAGTCATAAAAGCCACTTCTTAACATTTTGTTACAAGCCTTTTTAATTAGTTTCTCGTCAACTCTACATAAAGACGTCACCAATCAATTCCACTATAAAAACTGATTCAGAAACAGCGTGGTTATTGAGTAATTATTTTAATTTACTTTAGAGAAAAATTCATGACTTGCAAAAGAAATTGAGATTTTTAAATTATATTTTAGAACTACCAAGTTTTCCAATTTTAAGAAATTTTAAAATTTGATAGCGACCCCTAAAATATATTTCTAAATTCTGAAATTTTATGGATGTTCTTTTTTAAGGCACAAACCAAAATGGGAAAGTGTTGCATCCAAATGTCAAAATGATGTTTTAAGAACCACCCGAATACATTATACGTATAGGATGACCATTATGGTCATTGTTATATTATGTTATATGATACTGACTCCTTGTCCAGTTTGGGAGATTTGTAGCTATCTCGAGGTAGTATGGTTGTGCTCAGAAATTATAGTATGTGGTAGTAATGCTTTACATACAGCCCATATTGGATTTCCGTTGTAGTACAATACGTGATAGAAACCCCCGCACTCTCCTCACCCAGAACCATACAATTCAGGGGAGAACAGCTCCGCCTCACACGAGGACACGAGGTTGACTCTTTAACCTTTTCAAAATTATACATTGTATGATTGCAAAATGTTTAAATCTTGAATTGTGTCCTATTCTACCCTCCACTTCCGCGTTTTCATTCATTACGGTTCCACGTTTGATTGAACCGGCAAACTTTCCGTGGGGGACCATTAATTGTCAATTAAGTATTATCAGTGACTTTCAAATTGTGAATGATATTTAAAACTAATTAGTGTCGCCCCATTCTACAAAAATATTTAATGAATTTTTTAAATAGACAATTACACAGTTTGGTTTTACATAGAATTGTATTATTCGTCTTAGTACTTACAGAGATTCAATGAAATTGTACAAAAACATATAAAAGAGGAATATAAATAAATAAAATATGTGTGGTGGTAAAATGTGTGAATTGAACGCATTGAATATTGATGTGTGAGACCGATATTTTATTTGTGAACGGAATTGATTTTTAAATGAGGTATTTAAACAGTGCAGATAATTAGAACGGTATTTTATGAAAAACATGGGAATCAATATGAACACAAATTTCTACATAAAATTATTTTTTAAGATCGTACTGCTTTAATGTATAAACCAAGGCTTTTATAATCAGTGGTATTCAAACTGCAGCGTATGCTGCAGTTTGAAGACCGCGGGAGATAGTAGTTTCTAGATTACCCGCAAACAGCGCTAACTGCAGCTTGGGCGCGGCAAGTAATGTCGGCGCCGTGCTACGTAAGCGAGCACCAATAGGAGGTGGGCGGCGGCTACGAGCGGCGGGAAAGCGACTGCTTATATGCTGCGCCGCGTGCAGCGGCAGACAGACCACAATCGAGGCGCTTCAGTAACGGACCATCTATCGGGACCAGATCTCGCCGCAACTTACGTCACGACGGAACCTCGACTCGGCGCTACAACGGCAATTGTCCACTGGATTTACGGAACGTCGACCATCGGCTATTATATTCTGGAATTTGTATGTGTATGGCTACTGGAAAATAAAAGTTGTTTCGTTACTAACGAGTGCCAGTTATTAATGACATGACATAAACTTTTAGCTATTTAACTTTTATTTTCCCTATTTAATTTTCTTTGTAAAATTGTGTGAATAAGGTACATGGTTAATAAAAGACGTGTGGTTGGTTTAACTCCCTTAATTCTGCATACTGCAAGAGCAAACTATATTCAAATTTCCATAATATTGCTGTATTTTGTCACTCTGAGTGTAAAATAGTCATTACTATTCATGAATAGATTTCGTACTTGATCACATTTAACAATTTTATTACAATGCGTAATAGTTGCTCCATGCTAATGTGATGTATAATGGATGGCAGAACTGTACAGTACGTACTGCGCCCATACTGTACGAATGACGTAGTTAAGATGTTATGGATACAAGTGAACAATATTTACCCTTTTCATACTCATGAAAAAAAACGTTAACACATCCGAAAATACATGAAATTTTAATTGAAAATCTACCCAAGAATAATTGCGTATTAAGTTATAAAATATCTTCGTTTGTTCTCCTACACTCATATTACTTTCAATATCAAATACTTTTTCATACATTTTACTCATTTTAATATTCACTGTCTGAACGTCATTACGCGAAGGGCAAGTCCTATCAGCCACCTCTCTAAGGAGGGATGAGCGGATGTGTAGTTACGGGGGACAGCCAGAAGTGCTTTTCGCTTTCATTGAGCAATAAGAAATGCCGGGAATTTCCGACCTTTAGAGATTCACTGATGATAAATAAATAAATTTAGACTTACGACCTTATACCATATATTTTGTACTTTTTTAGAACACAACGTTTCAACTCTAGGTTTGAGTCGTCGTCAGGTGTAAAAAAATTATAACAAGAAACATAACATAACTGATCACGATATTAAATGTAAATATAAAATAAGCAGAGGTCACAAAAACATGTTACAATTTTGTATTGTAAATACTAAATAGGTTTCCTGTATCAGGGCGTAAATTTAAACTCCTGCGCGTATTTTTTATAAATATCATTTCAGATATGCTACGTTTGTAATAATTAACTTTGTCTAACTTTAATGTGTTAATATTTCATCTTGACTGTATAATGAACGTGTATAGTATAAATCATTGACTATTATGTATTTGCCTGCAAGAGACACACCTTTCACCAGAACACTCACCCTCTCTGCGAGGATACAGCGGCTTCAGATATGACGACACCACGGGAGATCGAGCAAGAAATGGAGTTGCCGTGTTTGTTAAAAACACAATCCTCTGCTCACCTGTACTCCTACAAACTCAAATTCAGGCTATACCAGTCAAAGTTCATGGCGTGACAGCCATGACCGTGTGTTCTATATATCTTCCTCCGACACGAGATTTTTCGGAGACCTCCCTCAGATATTTAAGTCATCAGCTCCCTCGACCATTCCTCCTCCTTGGAGATTTCAACGCCCACAGTGTACTGTGGGGCTCGTCGAGCGATTGCCCCAGGGACCGACTGCTGAATTGTCTCTTTGAGCGAGAAGATTTATGTCTACTGAACAACGGGGAGATGACCAACTTCGCATTTAGCACGGGGTCATGGACTGCTATAGACCTATCAGTTTGCTCTCCTGAAGTTGCTGATATATTTCAATGGAAGGTAGAAGATGATCTGCATGGTAGCGACCATCATCCTATCTGGTTGTCCTTGCAGGAACGTGTGACTATTCCCGAAAGCAAGCCACAGAAATGGATTCTCAGTAAGGCTAATTGGACACANAGAAATGCATTCTCAGTTACACTAATTGGACACAGTACTGTTCCCTGTCTGTCTTCAGAGAAACGAGTAGTGTCCAAGAGAGTGACGACCATCTGACCCAGGTGATTCATCACGCCGCTGAAGAATCCATTCCGAAAACATCCATTTTTCCGCGAAGACCTCATGTCCCCTGGTGGAACGACGCATGTCGCTCCGCCATTCGGGCAAGACGAAGAGCATTGCGGAGATTTAGGGCTAGTCCATCTCCGGAAAACCTCGCCGCATATCGGATTGCTAGAGCAAAAGCGCGATGAACTATCAAAGAATCCAGATCCACCTGGAAAGAGTTTCTAAACACCATTAAGAGAACAACATCGTCCACTAAAGTATGGGAGTCAATCCGAAAGATATCTGGAAGGTATTCTCGAGTCCCAATATCTGGACTCAATTATCACGGTCGGGTTCTCACCAACAACAGAAATGGCAACATCAATGGCTGAATATTTTGCTGACCTAACATCTACAGCAAACTGCTATCCTGATTTCAAGAGAAAAAGGGAAACAGCAGAGAGCACATCTTTAGACTTTCGTTCCACCAACTGGGAACCCTACAACTGTTCCTTCTCTATGTCGGAACTTGAGTCAGCTCTAGCGACAGCCCACAACACTGCTCCTGGCCCTGATTCAATTCATTATGAAATGCTGAGACAACTCAGTCTCGAGTCGAAAGAATACCTTCTGGATATATTTAATATTTCATGGTCCGAGGGAGTATTCCATAATTCCTGGAAGGAAGCAACGCTTATCCCTTTATTAAAACCAGGTAAGGACAAAACGAATATTAGTAGTTATCAAAGCATTGCCTTGACGAGTTGTGTTGGTAAAACTCTGGAGAGAATTATCAACCGACGTCTCGTCTGGTATCTTGAACGGCATGACTTGCTGAGTCGATCTCAGTGCGGTTTCAGAAAGTTCCATTCCACCTTGGACAACTTACTTCTCCTGGAATCAGCAATTCAAGATGCTTTCGTCCGAAGACAACATCTCATTGGAATATTCTTTGACATCGAGAAGGCTTACGATACTACTTGGCGTCATGGCATTATACAACAACTGTATGCCTGGGGATTTAGAGGACGTCTTCCTCTGATGCTCATGTCCTTTTTGGATCAGCGTTTCTTCCGCTATAGAATTGGAAGAGACACCTCGGATCTCCTTCTTCAGGAGAACGGTGTTCCTCAGGGCTCAGTCTTGAGTGTGACCCTTTTTGCAGTGGCCATAAACAGCATAACGTCTGCTGTAAAGAATCCTGTTTTACACTCTCTTTTTGTCGATGACTTTGCTATCTTTTGTTCATCACAGAGTGTCACAGGTGCGGAGCGACAAATCCAACTCGTCCTTAATAGATTATACCACTGGTCGAAAACGACAGGTTTTCGTTTCTCTGCTGAGAAAACACGCTGTGTTCTTTTCAGTAGGAGACCAAGCCTTCTGGCAGAACCTCGCCTCGCCCTGAGGAACAACGTTCTCAAATTCTATCCTTTTGTGAAATTCTTAGGTCTAATTTTTGATCAGAGACTGAATTGAATTGAACATCTAACAGACCTAAGAGCAAGAACATTAAAGTCTCTGAATTTATTGATGTGCCTCAGTAGCAGGTAATGGGGCGCTGATCGCTACTCCCTGCACCAGTTTTATCGAGCATTCATAAGATCTCGGCTCGATTATGGCTGCGTTGTATATAGCTCTGCTCGTGCAAGCTATTTAAAGAAGTTGGATAGTGTCCACCATGCCGGAATTCGACTAGTTACGGGAGCATACCGCACTAGTCCCATTCCGAGTTTGTATGTCGAGAGTGGCGAACCATCTCTTTCCCTCCGGCGGCAAATCCTCATGCTACGACACTTTTGCCACTTGCAAACTTTACCCGACAATCTGGTACACAACGCGGTTTTTCATCCATCCTCTTCTTCCATCCGTTTCTACAACAACAGACTGAGAGCAACCAAACCTTTTGGATATCGCTCCAAACAAATTTTGGAAACCTTAAATATACGCACACTTAATGTCTTACATCAAGGTTTTAGTAAGTCTCCCCCTTGGGCTTTGCACAAGCCGAAGATTATTTTCGATCTTTTGCATCATGACAAGAAGAACACTCCAGCTCCGATGTTGAGGATATACTTTCAGCTAATCCTCTACAAATACCGGGACCGTATCCCTGTGTTTACCGACGGGTCGAAGCAGGCTGATGGTGTCGGCTGCTCCGTGGTATTTCCCCGTGAGACCAGTGGCTACCGTCTAGGCGACTTGTGCAGTGTTTACACTGCTGAGTGCTACGCCATATTGCGAGCATTGCGAACTACAAAGTGCTCCCGCGGATCACATTTCCTGATTTTTTCTGATTCTCTGAGTGCCCTCCAAGCAATCCAGAACATGTATGCAGCTGATAAGCTGATCCAGAACATCCAGGATGTACTTTTCACACTGCAAAGTGACGGAAAGAACATAATGTTTTGCTGGGTTCCTGGACACGTGGGTATCAGTGGAAATGAGAAAGCAGACGTTTCCGCAAAGGCGGCATGCCTCAGGAATCGCGTGGATTTCTCCACGATTCCAAAACGAGACCTACTAAATTTCGTCAAGATAAGGATTCTCAGTGAATGGAGCAATGAGTGGTTAGCTGTTGAAAGGAATAAGCTCCGACTTATCAAATCATGTGTTAAGTCATGGAGCAGTTCCTGTAGGCCAGCCCGGCGCGACGAGGTCTTGCTGACCCGCCTGCGCATAGGACATTGTCCTCTCACTCATAGGTATCTCTTACTACTTGATGATGAACCCGTTTGTGAGGAGTGTAGCTGTTCTCTGACAGTGCGTCATCTACTAACTGATTGCAGAAGATACTCAAGTATACGGAGACAAATTGGTCTGGCTGCAGATTTACCAACAATTTTTGGAAATAAAACGGTTAATGTTAATAAACTATTGAATTTTATGAGTAGATCGGGGCTCCTCCCACAAGTTCTCGGGAGGGTTTAAAATGTGCATTCCCTTTTCCTCTTTACTGTCTTCTTTGTTTTCATCATTTATTTCTGTAATTTGAAAATATAATATTTAAAAATTGTTTTCCTTTTTTGTGAAATAATGTATTTTTATTCTGTTTTCTTTTCTTTCATCTTTCTATTTGGATATTTGTTGATTTCAAGAGGGTTTTTAGTGGGTATGGTAAAGATATTCGGCGAGTTCCACACACGGGGAAGAGTCATTACGGGTCTTCTCTATGGTGCGAAACTGCATTTTTCCCTACTTGCATGGGCTCTAATGACCTCGATGTTGACGAGCCCTAAAGCCCCAACCAAAAAAAAAAACTATGACGGCCATGCGGTCGAAAAAATGTTCTGAAAGGAATAAATGTGTTACCATGACAAAACCAGGAAATTTCATTCATTGAATTAAATGAAGTGTCTAAATGACACCCAGAAACATAAGATCTGGCTCGCGGTCACTAGTAGCATTCGACGGAGGACAAATCGCTGGCCACCTCTCCTCTCCGTCCAAACTAACTCCCAGTCCTTCTAAATCTGTGCTCACTTCGTCACACTATATAATGATTACCCGGGATTTTTCTTACTTGTTAGACCAATATTATTTTACCCATGAAAAGTAAAATACATTTATATTGCAAGATCAAAATAATTTTACTTTCTATTTTTTAAAACTAATGTACAACATACTAATTTTAGAAATTCATTATAATACAAATTTAAAACAAAACTTGATTGTAAACACCATTTTGAGTTTCACCTTCAGCAGAAGAATGAATAAATCCTTCGATGAAGTCACCCTTAAGCAACTTAAAGTTGTACGAGAGAGAGACACATGAATCGAAATGTCACAAATTGGCCTAGCATGCGATTTCTCCCATAGGAGAGAGAAACGTATTGAATACCCATAAGTGCTGAACTTTTATTTATTCGGAATCACGTCACAGATCCGGACATCTAAAGCATCTCCTTGTCAAATTTCATCGTAATCGATTCAGTGGTTTAGTCGTTATTCGGTAGTAAACAGACAGACACACGTTCGCATTTATATGATGATAATGATTTATTCCATCCATATAATTACAAAATACATAAATAATAATCTTATAAATAGCTGACCACAATAACCAGTGAGAAATTTATATCAACATAAACGAAAAACAAAATAATCTAGTCCCGTTATTACTATTAAATTGCTGCCTGTGGCGTTTGACATATTCAAATTCATTAAACTGCAAGAATAATAACACAGCTAGGATATAAATTTTTAAGACTACATTACAATTTGTAGACAAAAATAAACAAAATCAAAACATAAATACCAAAGCAAATGAAATCGTTTTCATATTAACCGTATAAAATCACAGTATAAATATATTAAATTCACTTTCAAGAAATATTAAAAATCGTCAAGCTAAAGGAAAATTTTAAAAAGGTTAAATTCTTTCAATTTTGATGAAAAACGTTTATAACTTGAGCAACTTTTAATTTTTTGTGGCAACTGGTAGTGAAAAGATAGTTCGTAAATACTTTTTGTTACAATTGGTAGTATAAAATTTGTATTGGAACCACTTCTGGTGTTATGATAAAGATTTGTAGTACCTGTATTGCCACTTTTAATATAAAAAATTCGTAAGACTTTAAGTACAAAAACATGCTGAATTAGTAGAATTTTTAATTGCCTATATATCGGGAATGAACTGTATATTTTTCTTTATGGGTAATTATTTTAATTATATGATGTTGAGTAGTTTTTAGTATGTTAATGTAAATGTCCCACCCCAGCATATTATTGCGTATTGTACTCTTCAGTCTATAAGAGCAAAATAAAGTCCACATAGTTGCTTCATTACAAAAATTTCTTAAATAGTAAAATTTCCTTGCTTAGTAATATACAGGTTGATTCGGAATTCATATTACAGTTATAGATATAGTACAGGAGACTCAGAACACCAATATTTGGAAATAAACCCATGTCTGAAAATGCGTCGTTTGGAAGATAAACGATTTTGAACGTTGGAAGGCAAAACACATTGAAAGAGGACGGTGTCTCGTGTCACGTGATGTCTTGCAATGTGACGTCATGTCACATGTCATCAGAGAACTATACAATGAATTGTTGTGCATGTACATCAGTTGCCACTGAGCTATCAAGAAAGAAAGTACATTACAAAATGGCGGAGTACACGTTTCCCGAGTACATCGACATGTTGCTCATCTATGTGTGAAAGTGGACGAAATGGTCGATTAGACCTACGCCTGTATCACGAACGTTTTCTGGTTCGTGCCCGTCCATCACATGACATTTTTGCAAGATTGGAACAAGGGCTTCGGGAAATCGGCATCTTCAAGGCTAATAGAGCCAATTGTGGTCGTGACCGGTTGCGTCGCACTGTTGACGTGGAAGAGGAAGTCCTCCAACTGGTCGACCAAAACACTTCTACGAGTATCCGCAACATCGCAGTTGTCGTGAATGTATCCCAGAGCAGCGTCTGGCGAGTTCTCCATGAACAGCAACTTCACCCATATCACCTCCAGAGGGTGGAAGCATCGGGTCCAGCTGATTTTGAGCCACGTGCCGATTACTGCGCGTGGTTCTTACACCGTTGTGTCGACGTTCCAGACTTTCCTTTGATCATTCTTTTCACAGATGAAGAGCATTTCACAAACGAAGGTCTGCTCAACCGTCGTAACAGCCACATTTGGGATGAGGAAAACCCTCATGCCACACATACCTACCGATTTCAACATCGTATCGGTATTAATGTGTGGGCTGGTATTATCCATGGTCATCCGATATTCTACCGCCCCGTCTAACGGGTCACAGCTACTTGACCTTCCTGCAAGAATTATTGGTGTAGCATTTGGAAGATATGCCATTGCATATCCGTCGGACAATGTGGTTCCAGCATGATGGCGCGCCAGCCCACTTTTCACGCGACGTCCGTCAGTACTTTCACCAAACATTCGGGGATAGGTGGATGGGTCGCGGTGGACCGATTCGTTGGTCACCACGATCGTCCGATTTAACACCTCTGGACTTTTTCCTGTGAGGCTACATGAAGAGTATTGTTTACGAGACCCCTGTGGAGTCACAGAACGATGTACTTGCCCGTGTAATGGCTGCAGCGGAGGTAATTCAGAACACTCCAGGTCTTTTGGACCGTGTGTATGTGAACATTGTTCGCAGGTACATTTTGTTCAACGAAACTCGTGGTCACCACTTCGAGCATATGTTGGAGTTCACGCAAGTACGAGTAAGTTGATACACATGCATCGTATCATTTGACGTTATTTCAAAGTCGTTTATCTTCCAAACGGCGCATTTCCGGACATGTGTTTATTACCAAATATTGCTTTTCTGAGTCCCCTTTACAACACTTATAACTGTGTAATAGGAATTCTGACCCATACTCTGACAAATTAAATTTCAATACTATTAAATTTATTATCCCCAGCGTGATCATACTGCATTTTTGGCAAAGTTTATTTGTGGAAAGTATGTTACATTTGTTTAGTGTACCGTAAAAATTATAAAGAAATGGATAAACAATGGTAAAAAAGAAAACTACATAAATTTAGAATCTAAATGAAATGAGGTAGAGTGCCGAACTTGTAATATTCGTTAAGCACCGAAGAGGAACGCGGTAAACCATGGGCAGGATAAGAAAGTACAAGTCATATCTTGTCTTCTTCCTTCCATCTTCATCTTTGGCGTAACCTGAGACATAGGTAGGAAGTGGCCGTAGAATAACGTTCTAGTAACATTTATATTTACAAAACATATTTTTTTACTGACAATGCTAAAGAACCTGCTCAGGAGTTGCAAAACTGTTTTTCTGTTATTCCTCATAATATATTTTCTCTGATTTATATCTCTAGTTCTCTCGCGGAGACCCCCGTCGGAAAGCCATACATTTCGGGTTTTTTCAGTCTTGGTACAATGTAATGAAGTGTTTTGTGCACAAATAATATTATATTAGGTAATTTTTTTTTAATTCGTAGGTCTCCACATAAAATTTAGCGTCAAAGTTTTATAACAATTAACGTTTCATTATACAAATAGGGTACGCGGTTCTAAATATTATAGACAATCAATATTCATATATTCTTTATCCACACCAACGTTTCGACACTGATTGGTGTCTTCATCACATATAAAGACAATCAGAAAAAATAGGAAAATATCATCAAATAACGTTTCGACCCTGTTTGGGGTCTTCGTCAGATGTTAGTAATGTTAAGCATGAGAATAGAATATGAGGATGAATGTTACAAGTATTTAATATTATTTCATATTATGTCGTTTTGAACACCTGATGAAAATTCAATCAGAATTAAAACGTTGTGATCCTAAAACGGTCACAATAAATATTGTACTGAGTCGAACTTAGGTCGTGTAATACATTTAAATATTTTTTTAATTGACCTGAATAGTGTAATATTAATGTAATAATATGTTTTAGGTGAAATATTTTGATATTTGTTTGCTATACCATTCTCATTGTTATCTTGGACAGTTCCAATATGGCATTCAAAACATTTTTTCTCTGCTCGATATAGACATTGTAAAACATAATTGTGATTGCCCATGTGTCTATTTTACATCCATTCTCCATCGTTTTTTTAGAACGGCAATTATCAACAAACATCATTATGTTCTGTGCGAGAAAACTCTTGAAAATCTTATTCAGAAATAATTCATCCTTCATATCATCAGTTTACTCGCATAGAAAATTTGATGAAATTATATTTTGATTGTTGTGAGATAATGTTAATTATATCACTAATGGTAAAATAATTCTGAATTAAATGAGTTCGACCTCATGTAACCGCAAACCCCGTGTTATGTTGGTGTAGGTTGCCGTGAAGTAGGTCATGTCGTTCCAGACTTAGCTCGACAGTTGGAGTTGAAGACGGCGTTGCCAAAGTAGTAAATTCTCAACTGACTACGCAAAAAAGGGGACTTCACCCTCCCACTAATTTTATTTTTGAAATCCTGAGACGTTAACCCCAAGAAAAGTAATAGTGCAACAAATTTCTGCGTAGAAAATAAACAGAACTTTGGACACGGAATATGAAATCAGTTCTAATTATGGCCACAGATGTACGGAAAAAACTCAATGGTAGCTTTCTAAAATGGTACCAAGAGGGACTGATGAAAACATACTTTTATTTAATATTGCCATCAAATGTCCATTTTTCTTTATTATTTTAAATTTATATTTTTCCACTTAGCATAATTTATTTTCTCATACGCTATCTTACTTTTTTGTTCATTACAACTTTTTTTTTTAATATTCCGAGGCTTCCAAAAATTGTTTTCAATAATTTAACCACTTCTTAACATTCAGTCATTAGTATCTTTGTTATAAAAAGTGATTGCTATCATTATCAGTATAGTTAAATACATAAATTACAGAAGCGCATATAAGAACGGCGCCAAATATATCCAGTCTACTTGCTACATTTGTAACCAGAGTAATAAACCAGGAATGATGTTTCATACTTTATTTTGAGTACAACGGGGAAGATACGCTAAATGTGTAGTATTTGGAATATACACCATTAGATTAGTGCAGTTAGCTCAATTACTTCTTATACTCAGTAAAACAGAACTGGTCTCTTTTTTCGTTTTTTTGAAAAATAGTTTCAGTGCTTACATCGAATAAAAGGAATTGGCGTGGTTGTATGTTCAGGATAGTTATTCAAAATGAGAGAAATGAAATACCTGAACAATCGAATGGTTTCTGGCCGAAATAATTTAGGAAAGTGTGGTTTCACTAACGTTCTCCAAAAAAAGGAGTGCCAGTTACCTTATTATCATTAAGAACCTATTTATATATCAACCGATGGTGACTCCATCATTCTGTTTCGTGATCAAGTAAAAGAGCATATCTCATGACTAGAAACTCGATAGATTTACGAAGATAATAAATATATAAGATCATTAAGAATTATTGATAGGGGTAATAAAAGACGTTTAAGTGGATACACACGTGTAGCACCTTAAAATGGTTGTTAACTAGAAGACGTTATTTGGGCAAAATATACCTGAGGCGCTTAACGTACTCATTTTTAACGAGTCGACATAAAAACAAGTCCAGTGGAGTTAAGTCTGGTGTTAGAGATTGCTAGGATTTTGATACTCACTTTTTGCCACCCAAGCATTTAGGAAAATCTAATGTAAGAGATCAACAACATTGCGACTGAAATGAAGAAAGGACCCGTCAACCACCAGACATTATTTTCTGAGGGCATACGTTAAAAACGTTTACTACAGGGCCCGTCCAAAAAGAAAGTTCCTTTTGATTTTCTACTGTGAAAATAATGGTGCAGTCTGCTCATGCGCCGTACGTATATTCCTAAGTTACAAACATAATCTTCCGCAGACCCTTACCTTACCAACATTCTTCCTCGGCTAAACCTATCCATAAGTCACAGAGTGTCACCCGCGTTTCTGGTAAATGAATCAGACATTGGGTGCGACTACTGTGCATTAATTCACAGTAAAATGTTCCACAAAGCAGTCAAATGCCATGACCTTTAGATGAGCAGAAAGCAGCCCAGCAGAAATACCGCAGACAGGTATCTGCGCGTATGAACTACATGTTTGCAACCCAATACTTACGTCATGAAAAGCTAATATTTTTGATTCAGCGTGTAACAGTGGAGGTCAGCTCATTTTCGGAGGTCCTCTCAGGGACATTCTCATGGGATGGGATCTACAGGCTGAGAAGATAAGGAATATCGGGTATTATATATTGAAGAGAGAGGGTAACGGCATCTGTAACGGAGGTTGCACTTTTGACACAATTCAGACAATGTTGCAGGTGACTGAATACCGTCTACACAACACTAGAGCCACAAAAGGCGGCCATGTAAAATTCCGACGCTTATAGCATTTTTCAATATTTAAAGTTACCACCTATGTATATCCGTTTAATAGTTCTTATCGATGTCAGTTTAAAATACCATTTATTTGTTGTTGTTGTTTTTATTTAAAAAAGTCTAAAATACAGGATATGTATGTATCTCGATAGCACCACAGATTAAACAACAAAATCAAAACTCTCTCTGCTATTAAACAGTGGTATTAGGTTCATTTTCGCGACGGCAATCCAACCCTTTTATATCGCGAGCATCTCATGGTATTCTGGGAGCGCGCCACGCAAAACAAAGGTCGTACGTAACGAACGGAACAAAACAAAAGCAAGCGCGCGTCATTGCTGGGGCAGTCCCGTATGCACCCACAGTTATGAGCGGAATGCGGAGAACAAAAGACTGGCGTCAGTTGACGCGTCGCTACTCCGGCCGACCGCTGCGCAATCACCGGGAGAGCTGACGACGGCGAAGCAGATGAGCTGAACTGAGCTCTCTCTCTGCCTTCGGGCGGTTGCTCTTCATAGACGATGTATCCCGACTGTTAACCAATTTCATAATGGAGTTTCAATGCTGTCCATAGAATTCGTTCTGCAACAATTATAGCGGAAGTACCCACACTCTGACAAATTAAATATCAATACTATTAAATTTATTATCCCCAACGTGATCATACTGCTTTTTGACAATGTTTATTCATTTTATTTTCTTGCATGTTTTGTATCTTATTATTCATATTTGTATGTTTACTTTTACCTATACTCAACCTTGGCACGGTTGTGTATATTAATTCTGTATCCCCTTCCTGGTGCGTGTTATTCTCAAATTTTCTTCAGGTTGAGGTGGATTTTATATTCAGATTTTATATACATAGTCTCTGTCCTACGGCGGCGGTCTCATTAGTACTATTTTAATAATTAATCTGAAATTTAGAGTTATTTTAATAGTGACGATTCATAAACAATGTTTTTCGAATAACTTTAGTATTTGACAATAATACGTACTTGTCAAATAATTTTTTTTTAATTCTATTAAACACAAATTTGTTAGTATTCTGTTGATATTGTAACACGTATCTAACTATATTTATTCTTACCCGAGGAGTGTGCTGAAGTGGTACATCCACCCCTACCTTACGACTCTTGATCGGAATTGATCGGATGATCCCTCTCTTGCCTGCGGAGTTTACTGTCCTCCACGTGGTCATACCCATTTTGTAATTGCTTTTTTCAATTTTTAACAAATTTTTTAATTGACAATATGTTTATAAATCAAACGACCTATTTGCTTCATTACGTTACAAGATCTCACTTTGTAAGATCAGTATGTCATCATAAGAACGCACCGTTCTTGAAAGTATCGGGGAAATTTAAACTTTCATATAATCCCTTTGTAATTGTGAATGTAAATTTCAGTTCCACTGTGATTAATACGTGTAATAAGTCGCATAGAAATTAATATATGTGGAAACGTAATGTATGTGGAAACTGAATGTCTTATTGAAGAAAGGAATATTAAAGACCAGTATAACCTGTTTGTAAATATAAATATCTTCAGTTTGTCGTAAGTGTCTGTCATTAGCCTGTATGCCCGAGTCGTATACAAACAAAGGCGATATAACGAAATCCGTGAACAAAGAATAAAATATCTCTTCAGAACGTCTGGTGACCTCCATAAAAATATTTTTAAAATATATTTTAATCTTTTACTATATATTAAAACAATTCCATCGACTTAAAACTTATGACAGTAGTCGTGACCTTTTACTACAGCGACAGTTCCAGTGTGTAGTGGAAAGGGTTGACTTTCCTCATGATTATCCAAAGAATGAGAGGAATGTGGACGCCAAATATTTCGATTTTTTTCAGTGTCTTCCAGTGTGCCATCGTCGCTAATATTTGGACAGGACACACTAATATAATCAATATGTTTCAGTAAAAAAGAGGTAGTTGTAACTCGATTTCTAGACCCACTACGTCGACTTCTCTTACGTTGCACATTTCTACTACAGTCGCAACGAGAGATTTGAAACAAATGCTTTTTGTTACGTAACAAAACATATTATTTCTAGGCAACACATCAAAATTCTCCTATTTACGTCCATTATATAATCAAGGTAAATTATAACCACTTACGTCAGTTTTTTTAAATCACAATGTATATCTTATTGTGTTTTACTACTAAACAACTTTTCGACTTGATATTGGAGTGGTCGTCAGGTGATCGTCCAAAATACGTCGTGATAATGTATTTATTTAAAACGTAAAAACGCGAAATATATTTTGTATCACATGGAGCAAAAGCGGATTACGGGAAAATCTTAGGCGTAGATCACACGACAAACGATTTACTTGATGGCGCCAAATTTCTACAGTTCAAAAAACTGGTCCTTTACAATACAAGTACCTAATTCGTTACCGATACGCTGTTATATAGTTTTGTTATGGTAAGCACCATAAATATAAAAATTAATCGTTATTTGTGGAAAATAATATTTACTTTGTATTTATTACACCTGCATCAGTTTTAATGTTGAACTAAATGCACATGGCTGTTTCTGTCGTGTAGCAAATTTGCATTATCATTCCATGGAGTCAAGAACGAGGTAGGACTTAGCTATCATAGCCTGGTAAACATGACACTAGATTATACTTTGCCACGTGCGATATTAATAGTATTGTCACATAGAGCAACTTTTCAGTGTTAAGTTTTTATCAATTACTGGCCGTGCGTACAGTAGTGTCCGTCTTAACCGGTTTGGTTGGGACCGAGACTCCGGTTGGTTAATACGAGGCTCCCATGAACAATCGATTTTCGTACAAAAAGAACCAACAATTTCTTCACTAACGCGAAGAAACAAGCAAATGATACGTCATAGCTACCCATTTAATTATGCTGAATGTACATATAACCATAAAAGAATACGAAAAAAAGATTCATAGAATAATAGACGTATGATTCATCTTAATTGTAGAGAAGTAAACTCGGAAGCAAGAGGGAATCAATCTGGCGAAGTCTCTCCCCTTCCCGCGTTCCGGCACAACAAAACACAATGCACATCTTAAGCTGCGTCTCCCGTTTTACATGCCAGGAACTTTCCAGGAAAGGCTCGTCAAACAATGTTTGAGTCAGTACCTGCCAGCTATTAAACGCTGAAAGAGAGAAAGAATATCCTGTTGCACGGGATATGTCGATTAATCCGAGGACGGGTTGATCCGAGGCAGGTTAACAGGGATTCTACAATGAGTTTGTAAGTTATAAAACTAGGTAAGCAAGTCTGGACACTGAAGAATTGATAAGTTACTTTATAAACCAATATTAATGAGGAATGTGTAAATAAGTTCATCAATAAGAAAAATTGACACCCTGAAATGAAATGAACAAAGGATTTAATGGAAGTCCATTTACTTTGTTTATCGTTCATTACTTTAACTTACTTGAATGTGTGAATGAAATGTGTAATATTATCAGCCATAATGGTACTAATAATGAGAAAAAAATACTTTTTCAAGTCATAACAATAATGAACTGGAAAATTCAGAAATAACATAAACCAATAACAAAAATGCATTTGTTTCTTGCACATAAATAACATCGTCTTATAATAATCTTAGAAAAATAAATACCTTTAATACGTTTAAAACCTTCAAAAAAACACAAAGTGTTTTTTACCAAATAAACACAGTAAGAAGTTTGGGAAAAATAGCGAAGATGAGCTGTGTCAGAACAATATCAGTAATATCCCCAAATCGATGTATATTGCTGTGTGACCCACTCAAGAAAACGTTTCTTACAGAGTAAAATTGTATATTCGTTAATTGTTAAAGTATTCGTGGGCAACAAACAAATACGTCTGTTTGAATAATTTAGTGGTAACTCATACCTTCATTCTAAATTCACCGCAATTTACTTTTCCTCGTTGAAGAGCATGCTCCGTAGGAATAATATTTTCGTATCCGGTAATGATATAAAGAAAAATTCGCTTTGCTCGCTGTGTGTGTGTGTGTGTGTGGGGGGGAGATGCAACCTCCCCAAGCAAGGCCCCCGTTGAGGTCTTCGACCTAACAAACTGTTTCTTCATATTACAGTCTCTGTATTTCAGAACTTAACCATCTGGTAGATACCATATTTTCCCATTTGAAGATTATTGTATTCACGTATTGCATTTCGAGAATTGCGTAGTTCGCCACGTTTACTTCGTTATATTAATCAAGTGATAATATAGACAATATTACGAGTAAATTAAACTCAACAGTACATATGTCTTAAATGAATGCTTACCTTCCTGGTAGGCCGCATACGGATTAGATAAATGGTAAAGCAGTATAACATAGGATGATGATATATGGGTCATTACACCTAACGTGATGGAGAAATATTCTGATTCTATTTGGAACTCACAATGCGGTGACGGTCCTAAATGGCGAAAGAGATGCATCGAATACATAAAGGATATATTTATTAAACAATTTCTAGACATGGAAAATTTCAAAACACCTTAAACGGTTTTAATTTTGGAAATATTTGAAACGTTTGACGTTTCAATTTGGACGTAAAGAATCGATTGCAAAGAAACCGCAAATAGCTAGCTCATATGGATACAAACTACAAATAGCTAGCACACTTTTGGTTGAATATTTAAGACCTTATGGAAGATTTTCATTTATTTCAGAGAAATTATTCATTTCGAAATCCAATATTAATCAAATTATTTAATAGGTGACGAGATATATCAAGTTCAAGGAAGGATGACTTTGTAAAACAATATCTTGACCTGGAAATTTTGCAAAATACCCGGATGGGATTAATTTTTCTTAATTTTGGAAAAATTGAAAAATGACATTAATTCGCACGTAAGGAATCGATTAAAAAACAAATCGCTAGTATGAATAGAACAAGTTAGGTTAAGCGGTTAAACACTGGGGGTGAGTTTTTTATTTATTTCAATGAACTGGATTTGTTAACGAAATTTAATACTAGTCCATCTTTCATTTGTCATATTTTCCGAAAGCAAAAAAATTGACTTTGTGAATCAATTTCTTGTCCCAAACAATTGCCAAAATATACGCATGAAATTATTGTTTATAAATTTTTAAAAAAATTTCGTGTCTATTTGAACATTAGGAATCAATTGCAAAACGGAAAATCGCTAGTACAATCAACTTTCCTTTGAGCATTTAAGCCCTTGGGTCATGATTTTTTTATTTAGTTCGGTGGACTAATTTGTTAACGAGATCCAACATTAGATCATTTATCAATAGTCAAAAAGATGTAAAAAGAAAAAAGACTTTGTAAAATCATTTTGCTACCCGAAATTTTCTCAAAATACTCAAAAGGGTTGTGTTTTTGTAATTTCAAAATTATACTTGGTAATTGTGGAGCGATCGCAACATTATCAAATGATAAATTAAACGTCGTTTGTATGTTGTTCATAGTTTTAATGTTATAAAGCTTTTTCAGTAACATACACTGTATTAGTGAATAAAACTCAGTACTCCGAAAAGTTTCGTGAACGCGCCTGAGTACCCGATCAGCTGAAACAGCGTGCCCTATCAGATAGGTCCGACGTCGTCGTCCCCTCTTCTTGTCGTGGCGGTCTGCGCGCGGAGAGACAGCAGGACAGAAGAAGCACGGGAGATACGAGAGAAGCAGGGCAACCACTAGCAGAAGTACGGCACTCTCCGAAGAGCAGTCTCCGAAGCAGAATCAGTCAAGCCAGAGCGACAGTAGTGGTCGCGAGAACAGTCACTTCGAGAGCGACGGCAGTGATCGCCAGAGCGGTGGCGATCTTAGATGATTACGAGTGGCTAACGGTACGAGACCATAGCGTGAGGACGGGCGGAGCGCCGTCATAGCGCGTGGCAGCCCAGGGTTTTGAGATGGTACGGCTAGACGCTGCTGCATCACATCACCTGCCGACCACGCAGAGTCTCTGCTCTGTTACGCCGTTTTAGGAGCAACTCGAGCAAAGATGTATTTTGTAGGTTGTAGACGCAATATTTTCTGTGTTCTCTTCTACAGAATGTAAGTAATGTTTCTTTTCGTTACGAATGTATTGAATCGATCCAGTAAAACTGATTGCAAACAGCAGACTGTACAACATTTTCGATCAAAAGAGGATTACAGTGTCGGCTACTTCCAGCAACTAACCAACATGATCAGCGTTTTCTTTATATTATGATGATCTAAGTGGGAAGGTTCGACCCGGCTAGCGGCTCTAGAATTGGAACCGGGGAATCATTCGTGATCCCTAAGAATTATTACTGAACTCCAATAGTTTTGCACGTGTAGTTGAGACTAGAACTTACATCTCAATTAATAGCGCCCGAGCAAGGGTCCACTTGAGAAAGGAATGCACGCTTCAAAAGATTTCAAATCAGATATGCAATCCCTTTCATAGGCCCTCTCTCACTTAAAATTGCTAATTCATTAAAACATTTCAACATTCACACTACCTTCTTCTCTTCACAAACACTCAATTCAACCCTATTATATACTAAGGATCCCATCCCCCAACTCCGAAGTGGAGTGTATGCTCTCTCATGCAGTGATTATCTCTCCGCGTACGTGGGGCAGTCTGGACGAACGTTCAAACAAAGGATACAGGAACACATAAATGCATGGTAAAATAACATTTAAGTCTCTCACTTCACCAACCACCTAGTAGAAAAGACACACACATTCAACATTGAGAAGGATTTTCATATATTGCAAATAGAAAACAGATTTTGGCCCCGGATCAAATTAGAAATTTTACATATCCATAGTATTAAAAAAACATTTCCCTATTAAATGAACAAATCCCTAAACTTCATTCCCCTCTTATGAAACTAGCCTTCAAATTCCTTCCCTCTCACCCCCCCCCCAACTCTCCAGGGCACTGCACCCTACTCTCAACAGTTAAAACCCAGAAAAATTCTTTCCGCCTTCTGCAGCCAGTTCCTGGAAAACTCCGACAGCCCCTTCCCACCCAATATCACTTTCCATATAATGACCTCTGTTCGGCGCGCAGTCGCCAAACATTTTCCCTCAATAATCAGATATGTAATTTTGTCGGTTTGCTCACTCTGTATTTGTTTTCTTCTATTCATTCTTCATTGTTCTTTTCTTTATTTCAACAAAAAAATTACACTTCTTTCGATAGTTTTTTGATCTCAATTATTGTATACTTTCATGTTATGCTTTTATGTTTCAACTATTGTCATTTTCATGTATGTATGTATATATCAGAGCATGTTACTGACGATGGCTGCTATGTAGCCGAAAGTTCCTTATAACATTAAAACTATGAGCAACATACAAACGACGCTTAGTTTATCATTCTTCAAAATTATAGATTTGTGTGTATGGATATAGGGAATCTATTGCAAAAAGCCCCAATTCTATACCATTAATAGAAATGATTTAATTGAATTTTAAGATATGGTGTATTTTGTAGACTTTGTGGAAAGAGCTGGCAGTCTCCACCAGATGGGGCTGAAAGCAGTTTTTAGGATGACGTGTTTTTTAGTAACTTACCAAAGATTGTGAAGGAAATATATCGTTGGTGGATTATATTTTTTAGAGTTTGACTGACGAAAAAAAATATATTTTGTCATTTATCGTGTTCAGTTTACGTAGTGGTTCCATGCTTATTGGAATCAACAGTAATTATTTATCTCGCAGGTTTTCAAAAGAGGGTAATAATAGAGTAAAGATTAAAATATCTAGGTTTTTTAGAAGTTTGCATTTTTCAAAGAAGGCATGGAATATGCCAAAATATGTTTTTAAACAATCTCAATTTTTAATTTGTTCACTTTAATGCATGAAAATTAAGATTAGTGACGTCAAAGGAATCGAAACGTAAGAATGAGAAGACATTGTTTTACAAGCATCAGTTTCACTATGTGTAATAGGATTATGAATTTTTGTCTTGTGTCTTTCTGCCACAATTTTTCCGCCAATGGTCGATTTGTATCGTAATTTTGCTTCTAAATTTCATATAGAGGATCGACACACCATCAGTATGCAAAGAGCGTACTGAAAGAAAAATTAAATTTTCTTGGTTGACCACGCATTCCATTCACTCGTTGCACGTGAATGTGAGGTATTTCTAAAAAAACAACACTTCTGAAGAGAAGGAGATTCATACGAATTGTATTTTCCTTGTGAAATGGTAATGCTGTAGTTCATAAGGTAATGATAAGTGAATCCATCTCCCCTATTCTTTCATCCACTGTATATTAGGATCTTATTCTTAAAAATGATTTTTAAGAATTATTTCTTATTTTTAAATGGACGGGACACCCTTTTTGTTTAATATCTTAAAAACATACCTCTACAAAAATTTCAAGTATTTAAGATATATTGTAGGGGTCACTACAAACATTAATTTTTTTGAAATTTTTCAAAATTTTAAAGCTTTGTAGCGAACCCCGAAACATATTTTTTTAATCTTAAATTTTCACGGAATTGTTTTTTCAAGACATTAAACGTATGAAAGAAGGTCCCGTCAAAATTTCAAAATTAGAAATTTGAAGAACCACCCTACTGTAAACACAGCAATTACAAAAATTGAAGTCACTTTTGCTCGGGGGTGACATTCTGAGCATTAGATAAAAATGCGATTTAAACTTTTTGCAAGGACTGATGTTAAGCATTACTAATAAATGAACTAATTAGTAATTAAATTCGTCAGACAGGTACTTTGAAACCCAAAGGTAACCGTAGGATCATTACACGTATCATGATAGAGAAATAATAATAATAATAATAATAGGTCACAATAAATTGAACATTTCGTGCGCTCAACGTTAATTTCTATTTTAAATCAAGAGAAAAACGTACTATATATGTGAATATTGAGTCGTAGAATGAATAAACATGGAAGACCACATGTAACACCAAGGAATACCTCGTATAATGCGAGTATTCCATGAATGTTCATTGAGTATTTCATTCCGAGCATTCGCTGGGAACGGTCTAGTAAGACACGCTACCAGAATTTGGTGATCTACATACTATAAAATACGAAATACCAATTACTGACTGACTAATCACGAAATCTCAGAAACTGAAAAGCCTACAAACTCGAAATTGAACAGATGGGTTCCGTTTAGGATGTAGATATCAGCCAAGAAAGAATTTTACGAAAATCCACCTCTAATGAGGTGAAATGGGGGTTGGGATATTTTATGAATGTGTCCCACTATAACTCTGAAGAGCCTGGACTAATTTCAACCAAACGAGATACATTGATGACTGACTTTCGGACAACCAGCACTGTGGAGGTAAGACATCCCTGGTACCTCTAGGGAGGGAAGGGGATGACATGCAAAAATAATAGAAAATCTGATATTGGAATTGAAACTATAATTTTCGTAGCCTTTGAGTTATGAAAGCTCCGTAAATTCACAATCTGTCACATTAGAGATAATATACCCCTAGACCCTTTGGGTAGGGGTGTTAATGACAATCAAAATGCGTCCGATGTTGGTGTTTAATAAACTATTTTTGGGACTACTGAAGTAAAGTGACACTGAAGAAAGTTCACGATCACCCGTATGAAGAATAAACAACCTTTGTGCTGGGAGTGAGGAGGAATGAAATGTAAAAATAATCGAAAGTGACCGATATTAGTGTTGTGGTCATAGTTATCGGGACTGCAGAAATTAGTAGTGACATTCTCGAAGACGTCAAACTCCACAATTTGCCCGTATAAAACCCAGTACCCCTAGGGAAGGGGTTACCATGAAAAAATTATCGAACATGACAACAGATATAAGTACTTATATTTCGGCGTCGATGAGTTGACAGTGAAATTCCGATTTCGTGTAAATTCAGCCGTCATGGAAGAAAGACACCACTAGATAAAAATAATTGAAAATTAATTTTTGAAATATAAATTAAAATGAAAATTGGATCGGATCCATAGTTTTAGGGTTGATGAGATTTTTGAACTACCACTGCCGTTAAGTTCAAGTTGAGATCACATAAGAGCACGGTATCCGAGCTGGGGGTGGTAGGGTGACACGTAAAAATAACGTAAAAAGACCGATATTAGGGTCGAGCATAGGTTTTGGGTATTCTGAGATGAATATTCGTATTTTTAATGACACCTCTAAGTTGGGAAGAGCGGGACACGAAAAATTATCAAAATGTCTGCTAAGAGAGGAATTTTCGAAATCTCACCTTCAAGGAAGTGAAATGGGAAATTGGTGCTTTCTAAAAAAAATTTCTTAGCTATATCAGTGGAAATAAGAGACAATACTATTAAACTTACAACATAAATTGGTAACATTTTCACTAGATATCAATGAATGAAAAATAATGAAGTTGTATACATATTACAAAATTCACGTGAGCAAAGCCGAGGGGATTCAGATAGTGTCTGTATAAGTCTACTAGACGAATCCCAGTGACTTTGCTCACTTGAATTTTGTAACATGTCTGCAATTTTCTCTTTCTCACGTTCCCATTGATATCCAGTGAGAATGTTATCCATTAATGAGGGAAGTTTGATAGTATTGGTGTGTATCTTAAAAATACAGTGACCTTCATGAGGATACGGGATTACCATCTTAAAGGCGAAAAAATCAAGAGATATGTAACCTATCGGATTTTGATGTTCGATTTTCTGCGTCAACATGGTAGCAGCATTTAAGACCTAGAACTTATAAACTTGTGATTTTAAAATATGAAATTTTGAAGGTTGGTGTTGACCCCTTTCGGATGAGATACCCTCCAATTTTATTTTGTCTTTAAACCAGAGATCGCGTCCTCACGTAGTATCCGAGTATTAAAACGATCAATGATATTTCTCAAGACATATTTACATTAGTGTGGTACACAAAAAGTCAATATTTGAAATTCGGCCTCGGCAGTCCTCCCATTTTGTTTTATGTCTTTAAAAAAAGACTTTCATGCAAATTTGACATTAATACTAGATGTTATGCTGGGACAAACGTCAGATATATAATAGCTGTAACTAATGGCTCCTGTAGCCAAGTGAGGGGACGCGGAACACTTTATAACCGCAGCGCCAAAACCATCTCAGAATAACAATTTGAAAGAAGTAAATGTCTTTAAAATAAAAAAGTACTCGTGGATGAATTAAGCTGTCCATCTCGAGTAAAGAGTAAAGAAAGGTATGTACGATTTTCGGTATAATAATGTCGTTAGTCGCTTCCTAAAACGAAGTAATTAGCATTGCATTAGAAGACATTTATTTATTTATTAAACCAGAAAATTTTACAAACTGAAATCCTACAGAGGTAAATTAATTACCTGTACGCAGGACTGGCACAAAAAAAACTTACGTACTGCAACTTACTTATTAAAAAGAAAAACATAAATGAATAGAAATCACTTTACTTTAGCTATTGTATCGCTGAAGACTTATAGCTAGTTTTATGAAACAATAGTAGTGTTTTAACACTTATACAAATTTAAACCAGTAACAAAAACACACAAATAATATATAGAAATATCTAAACATTGGTCCTAAACATTTCTTTAATATCTTCTTTATAGTTAATCTCTTATAAGTTAAAATTTTTGTATTATTTGGTCATGAATTACTCTAATAGCTATTAAGTAACTGTTTTTAATATAGTTTTAACAAACTTGGGAATTAGTATGCTTTTATTTCTTGTTTTACTTGTTTTATTAAGAATCTCTTCTTTTAGATCTTTATAATAATAACACAGTGACTCTAAAGCGAACAATTGATCTAGATTTAGAGGATAATTATCTCGACCAGAAGTTTTCTTATATACTATTTTTAACAATTTCTTTTGTAGTCTTTGAAATAGATAACAATTTAATAATATTTTAAGTATCTCTAAATCTTAATGCATACTTGTAGACATGATTCTGTCCGTCTGTAGGAGCAGGTGTTCGCAGAAGGACCTACATTCCGAAATTCGGTGATAACGAAAGTAAGACGCAATGGGTTTCCGGACTGACACCAACTGATTTGAATCTTTGTTTGATGATGGGAGGGAGGATTATGAAGTAAGAAACAAGATTCAGGGATACTATTTCATCTTCCCTTCCGCTGTTGTCACATTGCGTATACTGGTACGTGAAGGCCATTACAAGAGCCTCATGTATACATTTAGAATACCTAAACAGACAAGTTAACATATAGCGCCAGATTTTTGTGAAGCAATTATCTCATCATTAGGCTTATGAGATAATCCAACGCATGAATGTCTGTAATGTTAGTTGGAGGAGAATGCGTTACTTGATCTTGAAAGGACGAAACCCTTGAGCACAAAGCCCGCGGTTGTAGCGCACGGTAATGCGAACGAGAGTGACGTGTGCACTATCGCATTGTTGCGCGTCGTATATAGTTGAACCCATCGATATAATATATACTATGAATACTCACTTATTTGACTATGGTAAAATATCACAACGGCCTTATCTACATAAATTGTCGCTACACAATGGTTTGTGGGCTCTCTCACAGGACCCAAGACGAAGGTTGGGTCAAAAGGGAAAAAGAGAGCAAAAGCACGTCCTTTCTCTTTCCCGACCTTCCTTGGTAACCTCTTCTTCTTTTCGATCCCGACGCTAGGGTATCTTTCATTTTCTTCTTTCTCTTCTTATTTTAAAAATGATTTAAGTAATGTATAGAGATATGTTGATATTTGAGTTGTAATTCAGGAGGGTTTTTAGTGAGTATGGTTGAGCCATTCGGCGAGTTCCACACGCGAGGAGAGTCATGTTGGCTCTCCCTAGTGCGTAACTGCATTTTCCCTACCTGTACAAGTTTTAAGGGCTCTAATGACCTTTATGTCGACGAGCCCTAAAGCTCCTAAAAAAAAGTAGGCGATAGGAGTGTGGTAGGGCCTACTGTTAGTACTATGGCAGGTTAACTGTTTTTACCAACAACTTGGCCCACGTGGAAAGGTTAAATAGGAGTAGTTAGTAATAGTAAGACTCAGTGATACTAGGATGCTAGAGTAGTACGAGGTGCATAGAAGAAGAAAGAGGGTTCTGTGTTCAGTAGTAATAGCTTTACGATCTGGGATTTTAAAGTAAAAAACTATTTTAAAAAAGTTTTGACCCTGTCAGGAATTGAACCCGGAGTGATATGGTTGCGAGAAAGCACTCTAGCCCAGATTCACAGGACGGTGTTAAGCGAAAGATGAAAATGTCTAAACGTAAGGAGTTAGTAAGGTGCCGCATTAAAGAATTGCAAGCTGTTCTTGCCCGCTTAGAGCACAAACTCGGTTCTAATGCATCATGTACTACGTAACTATATGAGCTCGGAAATTGCAAAAAACAGTCTTATGGACAATTCACGTTCCAGTAGATGGTTGAACCTTGTCTACCATTCGAGGCGGAAACCATGGACTTGCAGTATTGGCAACGGATAGACGCCGATATAGACATTGGGTAGACCAATTGGCATCTCCGAGTTTTTAGAAAAATTGGTAGACGCCAAGTGGTCCACATGGTGTCTAAAGACAAACCGCTAGACATTGCGCATCATATCTACAAATATGCACTAGACTTCAGACAATTCACAAAAGTAGCTAAACCCGTGCGATTTAATCACATGAGAATCTAAACAAAATAAATATTCAGTACGATAATGTGAACGGTTTCTTTTATTTAACAAGTTTATGATAATTATAATGACGTAAAAGAAATTTTTTTGACAGAAATAAAAACATTCCGATATAGTTAATACATGTAATCACCTAAGTGTTTGTTTTCAGGTCGAAGACGATTTTTTTTTAATACTGAATACGGTTAGTGTTATACGTTTCTAAACCAAGCGCTATTCCTAGAATGTCAGTAATACGAATCAATAAAAATGAATACAACAAATTCTTTTGGAAAATTATGGGAACTTTAGTTAGTAAATGACCAATAATATCGTGGTAACTACTTCCAAGAAAGCTTTGTAAAAACCAAGTACTACAATTTTAAGTAACTATAAACTGAAGTCTAAATAATAACAATATTATTTTTGGCTCTTGGTTGAGTAATGCACAACACTGTTTGTTGTTGGCATATTGTTACCTACTCAACTTTGCATCTCAATATTATGTGCAGTATGTACTGTCTGTGAGACCAGTAACTCTTTAGTCTTGCTTCTTTTACTATTATTAAATGAAAATTTGATCGCTTAGTAAACTTGCGCACCATATGGTTGTAGTCTAAAAGACTGCATTTTAATAGATATTCAGGACAACACATAATTCAGATGATCTGTTTCTTCCTTGTTCTACCACTTCCTAGAAAATATGTTGTATTTCTCAAGCTGGTGGGATGGTCCCAAACTTATGATTAGAAAAATGACCTAACCTACTATGTCAGTTTTGGTATGCTGGACTTGAAAATCGAGAAAATAAGTATCCTAACAAGCCTTGTAAATCATTAAATTGTTACATACACCGTACATAGTTAAGCCACCACTAAAAAATGTAATCTTTTTGGTGGATAATTCGAAGTTATGCTTCTGGCAGCAGTTGTTGAGCATATTATGCAAATACATGTGCGCACTAAGAATGAGAAATAGCTATCTACAAGGTCGACGAGTACGTCGTATTTCAAAATACTGCGTTGCAACCGAGACTCTGTCATCCACAACTGTTGACGCAGGTCAGTTTCACACAGTACTATTTTCATCCTCCTCTAATACAATGCTGGACTCTGAATACAGTTAATGACTGTTAATTATGAAAGATGTTTCTTGAATAAATAAAAGATTGATAAATGGAATTACAATCAAACGTGATTTAACGTAGTTAATTTTTCAAATACAAAAATCCGAAAGAATTTATTATTTAATGAAGACAGTAAAGAAAAATTTGCAAGAATGTAATTGGTTGAAAGTCCAGTTTCTGGTCCAGTTTTTAACCTTTCAACCATAAATTATTTGTAGAAAATATCGAATAAAATAATTTATTATCAAAAACACCTATATTTCTACTCAGTAATACGTAATGAACCTATTATTTGGCAAATAATTCATACGAGTGAGTTATTTTACAGATCTAATATAATATAACAGTGTAAATGATGTCCCAACTTATGAAGCCAAAACGCAGTGCTTCTGGGAATAACGTTCTCAAATTGCATTGCAGGAATATCATTGTAAGAATGAAATGCAGTTCGTATTACAGAAAGTCTTTTATTATAATTCAGCAAAAACGATGAAGGTAAGTGTTGTCTTCGATAAGGCGACGATAATAGCGACGGAATGGGGTTAAACGGACCGTAAGATGTGCTCTCCATTGCACCACCCCTACCGACTCCCAAAATTTATACATTACGTCTATGCCGGGTTTGTGAGTCGAAGTGGGTAGTGCAGTGGGCAATATACCTAGGACAGCACATTTTCACGTAGCCGTACACAATGCAACCTTTCCTCCTTGGTCCGGAAGTTAAGAGGTAAAACAGTAAGTGTAAGTTTTGTCATGGAGAACGTAGTGTGGAGTAATAGTTCCCAAACATTTTAGAGCCACGGCTCGCTTCATCTACAGATCACTTCCAGCGGCGTCCCTTATGCAAACCATTCATTGGGCACAATAAAGATAAATTATGTTTCTAGCCAGATTACTTTTCTCATAATACGCGTTGTTTCGTATAATTAAATCCGCCACAATACCCTTGGACTCTTGACCGAAATCTCTTACTTGTTTCCAGAGAATAATGTAGCTTATTAACCCCACGTGAGTATAACAATAGCGTCACAGATATCCTCAAAAACTCAGCATGAGTTAAAATGCGATGTGGGGATGTTGTATACAAACCATAATTGGTAGTATGATGAAGTAGGTTGCGATTCACCTCAACGTTATGATGCTCGCTCACCACTTGAAGTCACCACTGTCGTCGAGCTGCAATTTTTTGCCATTATTCACACGACAATATAATGTAAGACTGTGCTATCATTTTGATGAATAAAATCATCTTTTCCCACCATTTCTAATATTAAAAACATTACCTGCAATAAAAAAAAATTTCCGATATTCGGTATTGAACTCGAATTGTCCTAGTATCGGTTGCTCAGGTTAGCCACTACACTGCGAGACAGTACGGGCAAGTACTGGATATTAATACGATGGGAACTCTCCCCAAAATCGTTCACGATATGTTTTTATTTTGTGTCATATGCGTGTATATATAGTCAATTTATGCAATGAGTTGATTGAGTTCACTAATACATACTCGAAAGTACTGCTGTGAACAATATCTTTTGTATAAACTGAGTGCAATATTATGATAACATGTAGCAGTGATGTCTTTCGACTTGTATAGGAAACCCTACATTGCCCGAAGAACCATCTATTGGGAGTAGAAAGCTAACCGACTTCTTAAATTTTTGAACATAAATAAAGAAAAGTTAACTCAGTTTATCAGAAAGTCAAATACAAATAGTATTGTAATAAAACATCAGGTGAAAATTTGATTGGAATCAACTTTGATTGGATATGTCGATGGAACCTTAGTATTATCTTAGAGTTCGTATGAACGAGATTTCGTATTCCAAATTTGGGTTAGAAAAATAAATTTTAAGATTCAGAAACGAGTTACTTGCTGTATAGATAACCGGTTGTCGCGTTGCTATGGAGTGAAAATTAGCGGCGAGACCCGACGAGGTCTCTTGATCAAGTATGCATGAAGATTGATACTAATATCGACTTCTATCGCAATGACACCGCACTAGTTTTGCGCTGTTCTTCCCAAGTGTCGTCTTATGTTAGGTCAGGTCAAGATTGGTGGAGTTAGATCAGATTGTGTTTTATTATAATCCACGGAAAAACAAATACAACAGAATAGAGAAAAAACATTATAATGCTGGTAGAGTTGGTATGCGAAGCCAGGCTATCTAATGATTGTCTCACGAGAAAAAGTTCAGCGTAATTGCAGTTCGTATTGAAGTCTAGAGGGTGTTAAACAATGCTCAACATATATTTGACAAAAATGTCTTTCAGCATAATTCGTCATAGAAATGTAAAACCAGAATAATACAGTCTCCAAATCTTGTCGAAATTTTGAGGCAGAGAAATAGTTGTTCATCAGGCACATTAAAAAATGCAGTGTACTCATTCTATATTTCATTATCTTTTACATGTTGCATTACGAAGATTTGTTCTATAGATACTGCGTTGAAAACACGAGAGAAGGGACATATCAGTGTAAGGGGATACTGAAGTGTGAAGATTCCGTTTGTACTCGATTCCTTTGTTTCGAGGTGAATTCTGTATCGGATTTGGGACCATGTAGCGACATTTACTTTCAGTGACAGGTTTTTACAGTTCAGCGAAAGTGACAGTGGAAGTCAGATTTCTATGAATGTGTTTTTTTCTGTGATAAGATTCACAATCCGTTAGGCGTGTGTCAATTTCCGTTCGCAAGAAATCAGCTAACCTCGACCTAGATGGAAATCACGTTCTTTCACCCTTATCACTCAGTCATAGACACTGTGATGGGAAAATAATCGAAACACGAACGTAATAACTACAACTCTGCTGAAAATGTGACGAATTCCTGGAAAAGGTGGAGTGTAGGTTATTTACGTTTTATCTATATGGGTCTCGCCTCTATTCTTATACTTCCGCAGAGAAATAAAACTCCAGATGTGTCTGAGAACACACCTGTGACAGGTGGAAATAATCCAACTATCCGAGAGAACTCTTGATAAAACGATGTTTATTTCCAGGGCATAGCGAAAGAAACAGTCTTGAGAGAAATAGATAACTTCGTATTACGTTCGCAGAACATTCAGGTTTCTTTCAGAAACCAAAGAAATAACGGAAAAATTATTGTTTTCTAGTAAGCATAATCAGTAATTTATGTTTGATGAAGCACAACTCAAAAGCATGAGTAACATTTCTGACAATTTATGCAGAAAAAATTTGTTTGTAATGTTTCTAGCTCAAAATACATTAAAGAGTTATAAGTATTTTGGGGTTCCTCAGGAACAATTTTACGTGATCTATCAGAACGGAAATTTAAATCATTATCTTGAGGTTACTTGAAACGTAGCAAATAATTCCAATGTCAATCTAACAAAGTGTGATGGTCAATATTTTAATCGAAGCATTTGAAGAATTTCATTCATCAAATTCATTATGATCAGCTTTAATTCGAGGTATTTTGGGAACAGTAGAATACACATGTTGAATACAAGGTTCAATAATATCAATGACTCCCTAAGTCGTTGAATCGCATAGCTGAAGTTACTGGTCATTATTTCATCTTTAATGCAATGATAGGACGTGAAAAAGTAGAATAATACCGCATTGTGCAGTAAACCCCTTTGAAAATGGAAATGCAACGAGCGAGGCGTCGTCTTTTCCTTCTGTTGAGTGGCACATATTCCCAGTAGCATGCATTGACGTAGGTCAGGAGTTGCAAGGAGCAGCTATTTCCAAGGAACGAGTCGCAGTGGCGCGGCGCACGTGCTCGCCGCAGCTCGGAGTTCAAACCCCGTTCCACGTCATTCGTCGTGCTCGCTGAGCCGTCGCCGCTTGAAATAGCTGCGGGGGACGACTTCGTTGCAAGGAAGACTCACGTGACGCCTGCCCGGGAAGAGCTAGGTGGAGGTTCTGGAGATTCTTCTACGGAGTGAAAACGATGCACGAACACTCTCCAAGGTAAGACTCGGATTCCTTAGGGATTAGTGTGTTTCTTCAGGAAGTAGAGGATCAAACTAATACGTTATACAACTATATTACCATTGTGACTTCTATAAATGACACAGGTACAAACAAAAATTGCCATAAGTATTATTAATTATACATACAATAAAGTTAAACAGACATATTTACAAATTAAGAAACTCTGATTTAAATATTCCTCAGTAATAGAAAAAAAAATCTTAAAAGAATCGTAACCAGCTCTAAATGCAGTACGATCTAAACTCCTAATTGAGAAAGACTACTTATTAAATAACTTAGGTACGTACACTTGAAACTATTCTGTGTTTTAGAGAACCTACAGAATGACTGACTAATACCATCGGTGTCCTAGTTATATACATCTAAAATTTATAAGTAGTTTCTTAAATACACCAGACATAGGAAAATACAAATACATGGTAGTGGCAAGATTCCTACTTTTACAAACAGATTTCTACATGAAGTTTAAGCGAAACTCTTCATTTTAGCATAAATTCTCCTTTTGTGCCACGAATAGACTATTTGAGTTGGTGATAATAGCCCAAATTATTGATCAATAAGGTAGGTGAGAATGAACGTATCCATAAAAAATATTTAGTAAGATCTAACAGTGTACTGGTAATAACATTTCCAAGTATGAACAAATTAATTTATTTAAATATAATGAATAAATTTATTGTCAAAAAAGATGTACAAACTGTGTATGACCACGTGGAGGACAATAAACTGATTTACTCTCCGGAAGCGAGCAAGGGACCATCCCATCAATTCCAATCAAGGGCCCTAAGGCAGGGGAGGATTCAAAAATTTCAGCAAAAATTCCTCGATAAGACAAAAAGTTAGCTACGAGTTATAATACTAATAGATTGTAAATATGTTTGTAATTTAACACAAAAAAATTATTTTACATGTACAAATTATTATCGAACTATAGATTATTCTGAGTGTAAAGTTTAAAAATCATAATTGAAATAGCACTAAATTCAAGATTTATTGTTACAATAAACACACCCCTTGACAAAGCCAAAGGAACCTGTGTAAGAAATCCGCCTCTACCCGAAGGAAAACCGAAGCAAAACCCGGGTCAGGATGGGGCTACAGAATTAATGTACACAACCGTGACGTGCCAAAGATGAGTACACATAAAACATTTAAAAAATGTGAAACATAAAAGACAACAATCGCGCAAGAAAATAGTATTTGAAATTGTTATAAGTTATATTAAAAGTACTATAGCAATAGCATGATAAAGTACAAGAAGGATTTAACTTTTATTAAAATCAATAAATTCCTTTACATTGTAGAAGCACTGGTGCAGGAGGTAGTTTTTAACCGCGGATTTGAAGAGATTCAATTTCATAATGTCTTTTATATTTTTGGGCAGAACGATTCCCGAATGATATGGTCCTTTTTGTCAAAGAGTAGTTGACACTCTAAGGCGATGAATATTATTACTATTGCGAGTATTGTGTTTGCGAACGAGACTGTTTCGTATGAAGCAAGGGTGGCACTTAAAGTAATTCGGTCTTAACAAACACGAGCGTTTCATAAATATAAATGCAGGGAAGTTTTAAGATATTTAATTCCTTGAATAAAGGTTTACAAGAGTTTCGGGAGTGAGATTTACAAATTATCCGAACTATCCCCTTCAGTATTCTGAAAGTTTGAATGCTCTGATCGGAATTGCCCCAAAAGGTAATGCTGTAACGTAAAAGGGAGTAAACGTTTGCAGAATATACGCAACGGGAAATACGAGGACTAACCACGTTAACTAAGATTCAGAATGCGTATCACAATTTACTTGGGATTTAAGATTGTCAAAGTGACAATTCCATATGAGGTTGTCTTGAATATGGAGACCTAAGAATTTTGTATTGGTGACAGTTTTTAATTGTGTTCCGTTAAAAGAAAGAGAAACCTGGGGTAAAGATTTTGTGATATAGACACTAACATAGAAATCTCTTAGATTTCGTTGAACCTCACCGCCAGGTAACAGATTAATCATGTTACGTCGAATGAAAATGGGAGACGAGACTGGGGTTCGAACCCGGGACATTGAGCTCTGCGCGCTCATTCGCCTACCGACTGCGCCATCCCGTTCGCCACCCGGGCCCGTCTACCATTCTCATTCTCAATGTAAGTGAACGACATATCATCATCCACATCAGATTGCAAAATGGTCCTTTTTGCTGATGACACTAATTTACTATGTAAACACGCCAATGCTCAAAA